>JABEVN020001353.1:0-25337 GCA_013146195.2 Codonopsis lanceolata
CTTTTGTAACAATAATGGTAGGAGGGAAAGCGATAAAAAGTCAATATACAAGATGAAATGAATATAATTAAAAAATGTAGGACCTAACTTTAAAATAGGTACAAGTCAATGGATGAAATTATTATTTAATTATTCATAGAATTAATTAGCCTATGACATATTACTTATTTAGTCTTAATTAACGATGAGTGATTTATTATGTTTAGGGCTATTTTTGTCCAAACATTGTTTTTTGTCATGATAAATTTACTTGTTTTATTCTTAATTAAATGGTGAGTGGTTTATTTGGTGAAGGGTTATTTTTGTCCATCTATTAATTTGTAAGAAACAACTTTGACTTTTATATGTAGAGATTGTATATTAAGTAACTTATCATATACATTTGTCTTTTTTATTGGTTATTTTTAAATATCTTTTTTTAATACCAAACATGAATTCACATTCACTTTTATCAGTGTATGAATTGAAAACAATTCAAACACACTATCTTATATAAGCATGTCGTTGGAGACTTTGCTTATGTCGTTTCTGGATTTTATGACTCCCTTTAAAAAATAATAAATTGTGTTAGAGATATTAAACTCTCAACCCCAAAATATATACATACACTAAAAAAATACAAAATTCCCCAATAGTATCTATAAAGTCCCACTTTGCCACAAAACCTAAGTTTTGTGTCATTTTCATATCTCATGTTATAACTTTTTTCTAGTTTGCCACTAGCCACGATGAAGGTTACCAATCTGACGTTAAGGTGCCATGGTATTTCACGTGTATGACATTTTGGTCATTTTTTTGGCAACATTTTCTCTGCTTTTATTACCCAAAAAGAAGCTTCCTTTTCTTCTTCTCCAGCAATGCTTTCTCAGCTACTTCTTACGTAATGACCTCTTATGTAAATTTTAAGTGAGATAAAACTCATAAGTGTATGAATCTTTTATTCAAATTTTTATATAGAAAAATAAATAAAAATATAGATGAATCATATCAGAGATTTGAGAGATTGAACTCAAGATAAGAGAATCGCACTCGAGTGTCAAGGCCGCCACGAATAAGAACCCATAAAAAATTAAAGATATCACAACCGCACGATGTTGATGACTAAACTCCACAATTCATTTCTCTCTCTCGTACAACACAATACACAAGCATACACCATGAATTTCAAAACCCATATTTGAACTCATCACGGATGTATACGTCAATGATAAGGCACGGCATGGTTTAATCTGTCTTCATCGTCCTTAGCTTCAACTCTGAAAAATTACTCATCGGCACCATTGATATTGTTTATGGTTTGATTGGAGCAAATTCTCGATCTTGTGCCACCATGTCTATCACTACGATTACAAACGCGTGACATCCCCATAACCAAATTTGACATGTATATCGAAATGAAAAAAATACGTTGAGGTCCAAAGTGGAGTTGATGGATACTTTATGGGGAAATTTGTATTTTGAACTAATTTCGATGGGGGACGAAATATGATTAGCTCCCAAAATTACACACTAAATCTCACATTGCACCCCAACCTACGAAATGTCTCACTTTCATACGTTATTTTTCTATTTGTCCCACTTCCCTCCTCCCCTTCTATGGACGTTACAAATAGTGATGGAAAATGGTATGTGCATGTCACATGAAGATTATTTTGGTCATTTAGCTTAGAGTGCAAAATAGAATTTGGTTATAACTTCAATATTTAGTTAACCATTTAGTAATTTAAATATGTTTTTGAATAAAAATAATAAATAATTATTTCAATAATCGAAAAATAATTATATGGCCAAATTACAATCACCCCTAAGTATCCACCAAAGCGCATAGTATACTCCAACCTAACGTTTGTCAGATAATGGTATCTAGTGTTACATTTTTTCCATTTCCACCCTACCGACCTGTGCCGGTCGTTAGAAAATTCATGTTAATTAGCACGTGGTCTTCTACGCAATGGGAAAAAAAATGTCATTTCCTTATCTTGTTAAGGAGTAAATGTATTAAAAGTAAAAAATCTAATCCAAAACACTCTCATTCTCTCTTTTCCCTGCAAGTTCCCATCTTGACTTCACCGTAATAGCCAACCAAACCTTACCCTTTGAACGGGGGACAAAGGAGCCTTACCTCGAAAAGCAAATACATCGGGAAGAAAAAATTAGGAAATCCTAACATAGGGGGTGTTACATGCATCAAGTAAAATAAGACCTCGAGTAGAGCGTGGAATGTCTCTCAAAGAATGAAAATCCAAATCCGTATGAGAGTCACAGGCAAAATTTGCTAAGCTATCAGCGACCTTGTTGGCTTCTCGGAAGCAATGAGTGAAAGAAAGCCCCATCTCAGCCTGAGCCCGGGAAATGAATCGAACCAAGTAGGAATGAGCCCAAGGTAAGGAGTGACCATGAGCAAAACAATTAAAAATCACCTTCGAGTCCGTTTCAATAACTGCATCATGATAGCCCTTTTCCCAGAGCCACTTCACACCAAAAAAGAGAGCTTTGATTTCAGCATACATATTAGAGCAAACATCATAAAATTGGGAGTAAGCAAAGATGCAACGACCCAAAGAATCACGAACTATACCCCCACCACCACCAACACCCGGGTTTCCACGACTTGCACCATCTGAATTTAGTTTGACCCTCCCTGAGGGAGGATTGATCCAAGCTACATGCTGAATACAAATTTTCTTGCGATAACCATACGAAATTTTGGTGTTTGACCACAAATCAGAGATATGGTAATTGGCTGCTAGAAGAGAAAAATGGAGATCTGAAGAAATATTTTTGATAATCAAAGCAGGGGGAAGCTTATGATTATCAAAAAATGCCATGTTACGGAACTTCCAAATATTCCAAAGAATAATAGAAGGAAGCAAAGAGAAGGGAATAGCCTTACTATGCAGCCACCAAGAGAAACATTTCTGCTGAATTGAGCCAGCCTGAATGGGGACTTCAAACAGGTTGTGAAAATGGGACCATATTGCTGAAGCAGTGGAGCTATTGATGAAGACATGCATAAAAGTTTCCTCAAACCCTCCATCACAGCAATAACAATTGGAAGCCAACGAAATCCCTTTCCGACAAAGAGCTTCATCTAGAGGAAGTTTGCGAGCAAGGAGCCTCCAAATGAAAACACTAATATAACGGGGCAAAGCTTTGTGCCAAATAAATTTGGAAGAGAGGAGAGTAGGCTGAGAATCCCTGATTAAAGGAAAAACCGAAGAAAGACTAAATTTACCCGATGAGGAAGCGCACATAAGGGCGCCAATGAATCATTAAGGAAATCTCGTCAAATCGATTTATAGCATCAGTCGGCAACATAGAGCTGAGATCATGTCTTTGAGATGGATTAAGAAGCTCCTGAATCGTTGTGCAAGAACAGTGGGAGGTTTTTCAATCTGAGAATAAAACAACCACTTATCAAACCATGGAGAGCGAAGACCATGGCCGATAATCCAGAAGATGTTTGGTTCTGCCACAGCCGAGCTTTAAGCATTCGCTTCAGATTTGGGAACCCCGAAAAACAAATTTTGCGTGGGATGAGTATTGGAGCAAGATCGAGAGTTTAAGAAAGTCCATAAGTTGGAAGAAGTGCGAAGCGCCACCAAAGTTTGACACCATAAGCTTGGATAATGTCAGACGTGCTATGAATTCCAATACCTCCTTCTGAGACTGGACGACAACATTTATGCCAAGCAACCCAATGACTTTTATTTTTTCCATCTATCTGCCCCCAGAAAAAATTAGCACAAACTTTATCAATCAAGGAACTAACGGATTTGGGAGGGTCAATAGAAGCAATCTGATAACTTGTGATAGAGTGAAGGACATGATTGATGAGGATGATACGACCATTGGAATTAAGGAAATTCCCAGACCAATTAGAGATGCGATTCTGCAGCTTGACAATGAGACCATCAAAATATGAACGCTTCTTTCGACCATAAAATAACGGGCACCAAGGTAGGTAATGGGAGAGTACCACATTGAAACCCAAGATATTAGAAATCAAGGAGACCCGATTAAGCTGCTTGTGGGAGCGACAAAGAAAGAACTCTTCAATTTATTAACTCGCTGCCTTAAACCTTTCGTAGTGATTTATCACGACTTAGATGCTCAATTGAAGACTTTCCTCCATTACAAAAAATAATCAGATCATCGGCAAATGCAAGGTGTGAAATGATGGGGCAACCGCTAGTAGAAGAATAGATAGTAGATGAAACTTGCTGCTGTAAAATGTTGAGAGATCGGCTGAAATAATCAGCCGCTAGAATAAATAAGCTTGGCGAAAGCGGATCACCTTGACGAAGCCCACATGTCGAAGAAAAAAATCCTGACGGGTTGCCGTTTATGAGGACCAAAAACCAATTATCAGAGATTAGGCGCCAAATGAGGTCGAAGAAAATTTCGTGAAAACCAAACTGACGCATCACCGTAATGAGAAAAACCCAGGAGACTCTGTCAAAAGCCTTGGCCATATCAAGCTTAACAACAACATTCGAACCGGTGACTTTTTTGCCCAAAAAACCCATCAATTCTTGAGCCAATAAAATATTATCTTGAATAATTCGACCCTTGGTAAAAGCGCTTTGATTTTCCGAGATAACATGAGGCAAGATTGAAGCAAGACGGGAAGAACTTTGGAAATAACCTTGTTACAAAAATTACATAGACTAATTGGCCGGAGGTCCTTGAAAGAGAAAGGCTTGTCAGTCTTGGGAATAGTCACTATTAAGGTGCTAGACCAAGCCTTAGGAAGCAAGAAGCTAGAAAAAAATTCAAGAATTGCTTCACAGAAATCCTCACCAATGATGTCCCAACAATGAGAGTAAAATTTGCCAGTGAAGCCATCCGGACCAGCTGCACTATCACCACTTAATTGATCCACTGCCTGTTTAATTTCCAAGGCCGAAGGAGGAGTAATAAGAAGGGCATTCCATTCATCCGTAATAAGACGGGGAATGACATTCAAGTTTATGGAAGAGTTCATGATACCATCAGATTGCAATTGACTTGTGAAATAATTAATAGTTCCTTGCTTAATGGAGTCTTCAGAATCAAGAAGCCGACCATCTATATCATGAATAGAGTGGAGAAAAAGACGCCGTTTGTGTGCCTTAACGAGGCGTGAAATGCGACTTCGTGTTGCCTTGTCCCTCTTTTAACCACTTAATTTTTGCCTTTTTGCCGCCAATAACTTTCCTCCTGATTAAGAAAAATTCGAAGTTTGGCTTGAGCTGCCATGAGAGCTTCCCTATTGAAAGGAGAAGCATTGAGCTCAAATAAAAGCTCTTTTTCTGAAACCTCATCTTCAGCCTCTTTAATGTTAGCAAAAATGTTCCCAAAGACATTTTTATTCCAGCTTTTTAATGCATCTTTGACATTCTTGAGCTTCCGAGAAAACCGAGCCATTGGCCTGCCACTATCACTACAATTCCAAGCCTGTGAAACCGTGTCTGTGAATGAAGAATGACTGATCCAAGCATTAATGAAACGGAATGCCGAAGGGCCCCGAGCAGTCTGATTAATAATGGTAGTGAGAAGAGGAGAATGGTCGGAACAGGTTCGGTTTAGATGCTGAACAGAAGTAGCATGGAATTTATCAAGCCAAGCTGAATTGCAAATGACACGGTCGATACGCTCATGAATGGTTGCATTCCCTTCCCTTTTGTTCCACCAAGTAAAATCGCTTCCTGAATAACCTAAATCAGAGAGACCCGAAGCTGCCATACAAGCATGAAAATCAAGGGCTCCAATGCGATCCCAGCCTACTCCACCCGATTTTTCAGAAGGATGAAGAATTATATTAAAGTCACCTCCAACTATCCAAGGAGTATTTTGAGCTGAAGAGCTGATGTGGATCAGATCATCCCATAGAAGTTTACGATCATCAATGCTACATTTAGCATAAACACAACTGAGAAGAGCATGAGAAGGCCACGAAAAATGCTGAATCTGCAATGTAACTTGCTGAGAGGAGGTATTAATTAATTGGCAATTAAAAGAGGACTTTACAAAGATCCAAATAGAGCTAATAGAATTAGAAGCGGAGAACCTGAACCGTAATCTGCGAGTGATAAGATCAACTTTTTCCATATTCAGCATTGGCTCGAAAACTGCAACAATTGAAATATTGTGGAGTTTAACTAACTGCTTTAAACGACTGACAGAAGGCTCATTGCCAATACCCCGAATGTTCCAAAAAAGGATTTTGATATCCATTAAAAAACAGTTAAATAGAAGAACTCGCCGATGGCTTGGAAGCCTGGGAACGCGTGAGCCTATCCGAGGGAGGAATAGGAGGTTTCTGCTTAGATTTTGAAGGAATGTGGCTAGTCTCAATGTTGAGGGCCTGAAGAGAAATACTATCTGCATCTTCCTCCTCCAGAACATCTAGAACCGCAAATCGATTGGAGGAAGTAGGAATAATTGGCGGGGCATTATCATTGTCAACAGAAGCATGCGCGTCTGTGGATTGTAAATTAGGTTCTGGAGGCTTGAAACTTTCAGATGGAGGGATAATACCGGTCTCCATAACAGACACATAAGGGTGGTCTTGACGAGTTTCCGAAGTATTATCATTAGAATTGTCCTCGGTAGTGGGTGTAGGGTTTTGAGGGATGCCGGATGATTGTGGATCCTTTGGCACATTGCTGTTGTCGATCGGGTTAGGCTGCGGGTTTATGTTATTTTGATGAGCGTCTTTGGTGCTAGCAGTATTGGATTTCTTTGGGGTCCACCTCTGGCGTGGATGAGAAGGTTGTGAATGGTTGGTGGTGTTTGTCGGAAGAGGCTCAGATTCATGAATATCAGGATGCTTTACCTTACAGTTAATCTCATAGTGACCTTGACGAAAACAATGCGAACAATATGCTGGTTTATTTTCAGCCTCAATAGGCTGCCAGAAGCTTGGATAAACGTTGCCACAATCAACCCATATACGTGAGGGACAAGGCTGGAGCAGATCAATCTCAACACAGATTCGTGCAACACTGGGGCGAGAAAGATTAAGAGTAGGTTGATCTATCATAAGAGGCTTACCAAACAGTGAAGCTAAAGAGAACAATGCCGATTTGTTGAACAAATGAATGGGAAGCCCAGGCAAGGAAAACCAGACTGGAACGATGGAACTCTCCACATCATGTCGAAAACTAGGAGACCATTTAAACACACGCATGGGATATCGGCCAAGATACCAATGATCCTTTATCCAAAGCCTTTGATAGTCTTCATCGTTGTTAACCTGAATGAGGATGTGCTTAGGATCCATATGGCCTATAGTAAAAGCAGCCTTGAGACCAATGGTGTTGAAGTATTTACGGGTAGCTTCCATAGATGGTCTGCCATGAGAAAACTTTCCGATTAACGCAAACTTAAAGGGGGCAGCAAGAGACGCAATTATTTCAGGAGAAAGCTTGAGAGATGGCTCGCCCTTATATGTTGATGGAGGGATGGAAAAAGGAAGATTAGCGGGAGTAGCGGAAGAACAAAGGGCATCGGCAAAGGATTTTGGAGAGACAGATGAAGGTGGCTCCGGCGGTGCTGGCGGGGCAGCCATGGCCGCCAAAGATAAACCCGAATTAGGGCGACCAATAATGAATGTAACTTCAGCAAAATGTTAATCCTTACTCAACCATCGAATTGAAAGTACTATTTTTCTAATAGCCGCCATCTCGAGCCCCACATAGAGCCGCCATTTTCAGGCCAAACTCTTCCCACTATGGTCACGCTTATCAAAATTTTGGCACCGTTCTCCTTTAATTCTAACCAAACTCTATCTTCGATCTCCCTCATTCTCTCCCTTGCAAAAGTCATGTCTAAAGTAGAAATCAGAGGCTATAGAGTATACTTACTAAAAACCCTTGTAAAAACATGCATTTAACAGAAAACCTGTGACAACCCGACCTGGACCCCAATGCGAGATCCCAAGCCGGACCGTCCAAATAGTCAAGATACAAGCATGCGAAAGTAGGAATATAAAATTTCACGCGGCACAACATCGCATACATAAAACAACTCGGCTATACTTGGCCGGAAAATAACTTAAAATAAACAAGTCATCGACGACGTTACAGCCAGAACCCAATAACTACTCCTACAATTATAACACATGCATATAATAACCTCAACGTCCACAACATGCCGGAGACAACAACAACAATAATACCATAAAAGAGTGTTAAGCGGAAGAAACTGTAGTGAACCAATAATATATAAACAAGCTCGACATTAAAGTCGGCATACAAAAGATTATAAGTCTTAAGTATTCAAGTTATACTACAACAACAAAACCCAAAGACAAGTCGAAGTGACTTGCTTCCCATCGTCCTTGCCAAAATAAAAGTCTAACTATAAAGTCCCAAAAGAGCAACCTTCTAGCTCACAAGCAACCAAAAGCGGGTACGACGAATCTAGCGAGAACCGTCTCCTTGGCTCGGATCTAAGGAAAACAAAACAAAAAAATAGGGTAAGTCATAAAGACTTAGTAAGTTACTAAAAATGCATGTTCATGTCTTAGCATGGCATTTATCACAATTATGGCACATGTTTATCATATAGCACTTAGCACATTATTCACGTAAGTGCGCAAATAAATCATACAAGTAGGATATGATATAGGCACAGCCGCTACGTAGCTCCTGCAATAAAGTTTGTTAACCCAATATCGTGACTACGATGCTCGTGACTTCACATCGATATACCGAACTCCGCCAGCTAATAGTAGCCTGTGATGCACATATTGATACGGCAAAGGGGCTACTTCCCCACTGCGGCCTACAGTGGAGGTGTGTGTGAGGTCCCAGGTACGGCGATCCATAGCGAGCACGAATCTCTCAATTCGTGAAGGCGATGCATCGTCCTACCCTGACATAAAAATCAAACCAAATAGTGCCAGCTGGACTTAATGCAATGCACAAGTAGATATTTACTCGTCAAGATCAAATAAGGATCGAATTCGACAAGAGCGAATTCGACCGACCAAGTAGGGTATTAATCTCTACCATAAATCATGTCAAGGCAATTAATTGCTCACAACCAAATAATCACAACGGGTTCAATGGCACATATTTAAACTCAACTTAGACTTCAGTAAACCCGACCAAACGGTGTCCAAACTTCGTAGGGATTGAAATTAGTGCTCAACATGTTCAAATATTCCCTATAGTCGACTCCGTTGAGTCTTTACTATAAATTCCAAATTTTGGGGTAATTGAAGCTATGTGCTTCATAACCCAACCTAGGCCATTACTAAGTTCAACTAGGTTATAAATTCACCAAGGCATTGTCATGTATTTCATATTCATCATAGGGTCCAATTTAGATGATAGAACACATAACAACATACCAACATATCATATAGGCTTTAATTAGGGCATTCTCATATGGCACCACTTCAAGCAACACATATAATAAATGTTTATAACATGTTCATAATATTAAATAAACAAGATGAAGGAGTATAACAATCTTTCATAACCATAAAATCACCCTATACATGCTTCTAGCAAGTCCATAGTTTCAAATCACAAGTTGAAGGCATAAGAAGCATATATGTGTCCTCATGGACCTCAAACGTCATAAGCTTTGTTTTCCTTAGGGTCAATGATAACTAAATCAAAGATGAAGAAGAGTAAATTACTTGTATTCTACACCCAAGAAAGCAAATGAAAAGATTAATCGGTTGGAAATGCTCCTCTCAACAAGCTCTTCACTTCTATGGAGGTGGCTTGAGCAATGGGAGGAAGAATCATGGAAGACCAAGTGGAAAGCTTCAAGAAGCCATGGGAGAACCTTGAGGGAGATAAATCCCGTTTTTGGAGAGTGAGGGAGGGAAATGAAGGTCAAACATTCAGGTTGTGGTGTTTAGAGGGTTTAAAACTTAGTGGGACAAGTGTCAACATGATGTGGTCTCTAAAAATCTGATTTTGGGCTTGATTTAATCACTAAAGCTCTCACTAATCTACTCTTAAAACATGTTACTAATGTTAGGACACAAGTAATGAGGGTTAGGGAGGTTTAGGAAGGGTTTTGGATAGCGGTTTAAGTGTAGAATTCGAGAAACATCAAATCAAAGCAAACCAGTCGGGGGACCTTGCGGTAGGGGTGCAAGTGGTTCGGTTTGGTTTGGTTTATGCCAAAACCACAAACCGAACGCCTCCTAGTGGTTCCAAAAATGTCAAACCGAACCGAACCGAGTAAGACTTGGAACTGAACCGAACCGAACCACTCGGTTTGGTTTGGTTTGGTTCGGTTTTGTGGTTTATATAAATTATTTTTAATGAAATTAACCAATATTAAAAATAACAATAAAAATAAGATTTTAATTTGGAATTAACATCAAAATTAGGAAATAACCTACTAACAACAAATTATCATAATAAAACAATATAAATTTTAAAATAAATACAAACAATGGAAGAAATAATAGTTCTCCAACAGTCAAGATTTTGTTTGGTTTGGTATTCGTGTGTGTGTGTGTGTGTCTATATATATATATATTATGAATAAATCAAAGGTTCAAAATAGTTAATAAATGTAATATAATATATATTATATAATAAATAAATACAAATATATAGGGTGGTTTGGTTCGGTTCGATACCAAAAACCGTGAACCGAACTGAACCGAGTGGTTTTCCAATTTTTGAAACCGAAACCGAACCGTCTTTGACCAAAACCAAACCAAACCGACTGGTTTGGTTTGGTTTGGTTCGGTTCTGTGGTTCGATGGTTCCGATTTACACCCCTACCTTGCGGGGGCAAGGTCCTTCCTACCTTGCGACTGCAAGGCCTTGCGGACGCAAGGTCCTGCATACCTTGCGACAGCAAGGTACCTACATGCCAAACTCTCCATTTTCTGGTTTCCTTGCGAAGGCAAGGCCATTCCACCTTGCGACCGCAAGCCCGGCAAAACCAAAATGGCTCAAAATGCAACCTAAAAGACCCCCAAATAATTAGCCAAATAAATGGGGCTTCAAACCCCAACAAAAATGAGTTTAAAACTCATCACAAACACCCTCAAACAACACTCAAACAATCCGAAGAAGGAGGGAAAGAAGGAGAGCTAAACAAGCAATTCAACCGACGATTCAACAAGTATGCAAACACGATTCTAAACATGTTAAGAGCATTATGAATGACTTATAAATGATTCTAAAACATATATAGACTAAGTAAACATGCTTATGAACATCAAGAATGCGTGACGGCAAGCACACAATGCTCATGCAAGAATCCAGGGTGCTACACTCTCCCCTCCTTAAGGAATTTAGTCCCTAAATTCTTACCAAGTCCATCAAACAAATGTGGATGCTTCTCACGCATCTCTGCCTCCGTTTCCCAAGTCGCTTCCTCAATGTTGTGATTTCTCCAAAGGACTTTAACTAAAGGAATCCACTTGGTTCATAGCACTTGCTCTTTGGTATCCAAAATCTTCACGGGCTTTTCAACATAGGACATATCCGGCTCACATGTTATCTCCTCATTCTCAAGCACATGGGACTCGTCTTTCAAATACTTTCGCAACATGAAAACATGGAAGACATTATGAATCTCCGAAAGTGAAGGTGGTAATGCAACTCGATAAGCAAAGGACTCAACTCTCTCAAGAATCTCAAATGGGCCAATGTACCTCGGTGTAAGCTTCCCTTTCTTGCCAAATCTCTTCGTACCCCTTATTGGTGACACTTTCAAGAATACGTAATCTCCCACTTGGAACTTAAGATCCCGTCTACGATTATCCGCGTAACTCTTTTGTCTACTTTGAGCGGTGCGTAATCTGTCTCTAATTATCTTCACACTCTCAACCGACTGTTGCACTAACTCGGAACCCCAAAGTTTTGCCTCTCCAACTTCGTCCCAACAAATTGGTGATCTACATTTATGCCCATACAATGCTTCATACGGTGCCATCTTAATACTCGACTGATAGCTGTTATTATACGCAAACTCGGCTAAAGGTAAGTGAGAATCTCAGCTTCCTTTAAAATCCACGGCACAAGCTCGAAGCATTTCCTCCAAAATCTGAATCAACTGCTCAGACTGACCAACCGTTTGAGGATGAAAAGCTATACTGAATTTCAAGTCTGTTCCCAACGCCTCCTGCAACGACCGCCAAAATCTGGATGTGAACCTCGGATCTCTATCAGACACAATACTAACAGAAACGCCATGAAGTCTCACTATCTCCTGAATGTACAAGGCTGCCAACTGAGTCAACGAATAAGTGATCGCAATCGGGATAAAGTGTGCAGACTTAGTCAATCTGTCAACTATAACCCAAATTGCATTAAATCCTCTACGCGTGCGCGGTAACCCTGTCACAAAATCCATAGTAATAAACTCCCATTTCCATTCAGGAATCTCAAGTGGTTGTAGAAATCCCGCATGCCTTTGATGTTTAGCTTTAGCCTGTTGACAAGTCAAGCATTTCGATACATACTCCGCAATTTCCCTCTTCATGCCTTTCCACCAAAATTGTCGTTTCAAGTCTAAATACATCTTTGTGCTCCCCGGGTGAATGGTGTATCTCGTTTTATGAGCCTTATCAAGAACTTGCCTCTTCAATTCATCATTAGTAGGGACACAAATTCTTCCTCGAAACGTCAAAGTAGCATCATTATTAATCGCAAAATCAGGTGATACATTCTCAGCCAATCCATCAATTATTTTCTTCAACTCCGGATCATTCTCTTGCGCTTCTTTAATCTTCCCAAATAAAACTGGCGTAGCACGAACATTCGCAAAAATCACGCCACTATCATAAATGCTAGGACCCCAATCACGCAAGTCTTCCAACATTTTCCATTCTCTAACCATCCAACAAGACATGTGAATTTTCGTACTCAAGGCATCCGCTACCACATTTGCGTTCCCCGGATGATACAAAATAGTACAATCATGATCCTTTAATTTCTCCATCCATCTTCTTTGTCTCATATTCAATTCCTTTTGAGAAAATAAATACTTCAAGCTTTTATGGTCGGTGAAAATCTCAAACTTAGCCCCGTACAAGTAATGCTTCCATTTATGCAACGCAAAAATAATAGCAGCCAGCTCTAAATCGTGTGTCGGGTAATTCTGTTCATGAGTAGACAACATCCTCGACGCATAAGCGATAACTCTACCATTTTGCATCAGCACACATCCCAAACCTTCCTTAGAAGCATCGCTATAAATCACAAAATTATCTCCTCCATTAGGCAAGGCCAAAATAGGTGCCGTCGTCAACCGCTTCTTAAGCTCTTGGAAACTAGCCTCATATTTCTCGCTCCAAACAAATGGTGTGTTCTTTTGTGTCAATCTAGTCATAGGAGTCACAATCCGAGAAAATCCCTCAATAAACCTCCGATAGTAACCCGCTAGACCCAAGAAACTCTGAACCTCGGTAACTGAACTAGGTCTCTTCCAATTCATCACCGCTTCAACCTTAGAAGGATCAACGGCTATCCCGGCGCTAGAAAAAATGTGCCCCAAAAATGATACTTCCTCAAGCCAAAAGGCACATTTACTAAACTTCGCATAAAGTTGTTTCTCTCGAAGAATAGACAAGACAATCCTCACGTGTTTTTCGTGCTCCTCCCGAGATTTCGAATACACTAGGATATCATCAATAAAGACTACCACGAAACAATCAAGATAGCTATGAAAGACACGGTTCATGAAATCCATAAACACCGCTGGTGCATTTGTCAACCCAAACGGCATCACTACAAACTCAAAGTGCCCATATCTAGTGCGAAACCCCGTCTTTGGAATGTCTTCCTCTCTAACCTTCAATTGATAGTAACCCCATCTCAAATCAAGCTTAGAGTACACAATCCACCCTTGCAATTGGTCAAAGAGGTCATCAATGTGGGGTAGTGGATATTTATTCTTAATGGTCACCTTATTCAATTCCCGATAATCTATGCACAACCGCAAACTCCCATCTTTCTTCCTCACAAATAAGACCGGTGCGTCCCAAGGCGACACACTCGGTTTAATAAAGCCAATCTCTAAGAGTTCTTGCAACTGGATTTTCAACTCCTTAAGCTCCGCGGGTGCCATCCTATACGGTGCCTTAGAAATTGGTGAAGTCCCCGGAATAAGCTAAATACAAAATTCTATCTCTCTATCGGGTGGCATAGCATGGTCGGTAGAAAATACATCGGGAAACTCACATACTACCGGAACCTCTTCTAATTTTGGTGAAGACTTCTTCTTATCAACAACGCATGCAAGATAACCCGTACACCCTTGTGACAATAACTTTCTAGCCTTTAGAGTTGAAATAAAATGCAAGCCACTCGATGCATGATCACCCACAAATGTAAATTCAGGCACACCCGGCATATAAAAAGTAACCCGCTTTCTATGGCAGTCAACTAAGCATGATAAGCACACAACCAGTCCATGCCGAGAATCACATCAAAATCACGTATAGGTAGAACTACCAAGTCCGCATGCAAAGTGTGGTCACCCACCAATACATCACAAGATTTAAGCACTTCAGATGCGAGCATATATTCCCCAAGCGGGGTAGACACTTCAAGCAAATATGGCAAAGGTTGAGGCAGCACACATAGATTCTCAACAAAGTGCGAAGCAACATAAGAATGTGAAGACCCTAGATCTATGAGAACTTGGGCCTTATGATCAAATATAGAAAGAAGACCTCCTATCACCGCCAGACCCGAACCTCATGATCAAGCGCGAAACACACGGCTCTGCACCTTGGGTTTCCCATCTACACTTCTCTTGGCTCCAGACTGAGCCACATTCCCCGGTTGAGCTGCCCCAGCTTTCGGGCAATCCTTCCTAAAATGGGTACCATCTCCACAAAGAGTACATTTCCCAAGCTTCGCCCAACACCAATCAACTCTGTGAACTACCTTCTGACAATAGTTGCAAGTCATACTCCCACTACGCTGACCTTGTTGCCTCTGAGAAGAAGAAGTATTGTTGCCCTGCTTCCCAGACTGTGGCTTACCTTGGCCTCCACCTCTCCTATCACGATTGCCTTGGTATCCCCTCCTGTTACCTGAATTATTCCCTTGATTAGTGTTCTGAGTAGATTGTCGCGGCTAGGGTGGAAAATAGGAAAAAATATAACGTCAGATATCATTATGTGACAAACCCTTGGTTGGCGTGCACGATGTGATTTTATGGATACTTTGGGGGGGATTGTAATTTAGCATAATTATAAGAAAAATGTTATCTTTACAATTAATTATATCACTTTCCTTGCAACTAAGCTTTGAAGAAGTGCAAAGTTGCTATGGACAAAGACATATTTCCCCTTTTCAAGGCTTAGTTGTAAGGAAAGTTATATAATTAGTTGTAAGGCTAACAATGTTGTAATTATAATTTGTCTCATATTTAAATTTAAAGTTAGAAACATGCATTACTCCAAAAAATATAAAATTAAATTTATTTAATTTATTTTGTTATCATTAACTTTCTTCCATCAACCCCATCATTAATCCTATATAGACCCACCATGACTACCACCTCAAATAACACAATTAACCCAAAAATTAAAATTTGATTTTATTATATTTCTTTGTATAATTCCTTACTCCTTCGTTCAAATTAACTTTATGTAAAACTCATCATTTATAGACCCACTACCACCACAACCTTTATTTTTACTATTTACAACCCAAACCCATATGAAGATATGAAAAATTGATGATTTGGAAATCTAACAATGTTGTAATCCACCTGTTTACTGTCATGCTTACAATCGCCCCCACCACTACTACCAGCATTCTGCAATCGCCGCCACCATTATCACCACGACCATGAAATGCGTTCACCTTACCTTGTTAAAACTGAAAAATAAAACATCTTTAGATTCCGTTAAGCCATACTACTTTCTTTAAACGCCTCTACTACAGATTCTAGCTTTTTTCTCTAACAAAACGCACAGATTCATCAACTAAGTTCTCAATTTTTCTTTATTTTTTTGAGATTATTGCACATTTCCTTAACATATTTCTCTTAGCTTATTCATAGATAATTACTAAGCACACTACAGAAGTGCTTAATATATCGATACTCACCAACAAATGTATTATTATAGTTACAATTTTTCATATACCTCTAGTAACGTCTTTCCCAATCTATGATGTCTCACTTTCGTACAAATTTTTTCCATTTGTCTCACTTTGTTCTCTCCCGTTCATGGGCATTAAAAATAGTAATGGAAAATCATGCACATGAGGATTATTTTGGTAATTTTTCTTGTGACGCAAAGTGAGATTTTGTTATAATTTCATCATTTAATTTGTCATTTGGTATTTAAATTTTTTTTTATTATTAAAACAATAAATAATTATTTCGATAATCCAAAAATAGTTATACCTTGTCTCATATGTAAATTTAAAGGTAAAAAAATTCATTACTTCGAAAAATGAAATTTAGATTTTATTTAAATTAATTTATTTTTTTTATCATTCACTATCTTCCGTCAACCCCATGGACTCACCATCACCACCACTAAAACCTCAAATACAGGGGTGACAATGCCTGGCACGGCACGTTAGCACGAACCAATAAGGCACGTTTATAAAACACGATTACAGAGACAAATGACACGATAAGCCCAGCACGACACGACACAACACGAAACACGACACGAAAGACACGAAATTGTTAATATATTCAAATTAATATTTATTGTTGTATTTATGATCAAATAAGATAGATAATATTAAAACACGATAATGAGGCACGAACACGACACGATAACACGAATTGCCACCCCTACTCAAATATCACCATTAGCCCAAAAGTTAATTTTTGATTTGATTTGATTTTATTTTCTAATTCCTTCCTCCTTCTTCAATTCAAAGTAACTCATTTGTAAAACTCATCATTTATAGGCACACCACCACCACAACCTTAAATTTCACTTTTTACAAATCCAAATTCATTTAAAAAATTTTAAAATTTTAAATTGAAATTGAAACTCATATGGATTTGAGTTTTTTGGGATCTTATAATAAAATTGTAGTCCTTCGACTGAGTAAGGGTATTTGTGTCATTTTAAAAAATATTTGACGACATTTGTAACGATAATGGTAGGAGGGGGAAACTGATAAGAAAATCAAAATACAAGATGAAATGAATAGAATTAAAAAATGTAGGACCTAACTTTAAAATAGGTTCATGTCAATGGATGAAATTATTATTTAATTATTCATGAAATTAATTAGCTTATGACATATTATTTGTTTAACCTTAATTAGAGGTGAGTGATTTATTATGTTTAGGGCTATTTTTGTCCAAACATTATTTTATATCATGGTGAATTTACTTGTTTTGTCCTTAATTAAATGGTGGGTGGTTTATTTGGTGAAGTGTTATTTTTGTTTATCTATTAATTTGTAAAAAATAACCTTGACTTTTATATGTAGAGAGATAAGCTACTAAAAATATTATTTTTTTAAAAATTTGACTTTCAAAAGGGGACTCTTTGTCCGAAAAGAGGGGAGTATCTCCCTACCAAAAGTTTCCCTCACCTCGTGTCGTACAATAAACCCATCTTCATCCAGTCTGCAAGATCAATTTGAAACCTGGCTCATCTCCATCATCTTTGACACTGGTGCACTCTCCAGCTCAAGTCCCTATCAGTCCCAGTCCCATTGCAAGCCGCCCCCACTTTTCATAACTGTTCAGTGAGCTCACGTTATGGAAACAAAATGAATGTTGGATTCAATCAATCCAACTAAACCAATATAAAAAAATCCTCATTAGATTCCATTGATCCAATTAAACCAATACTCCATAAAAAAACAAATGTTCATCAATGTATTCTAAGATTAGATCCTCCAAGAGCCCATCTCGAACAAACTCAATATCTTGTATCTACTAACGATTTGAAAGAAAGCATAATATGAAAGGGATGAGCGAACAATGCTCAATAAATTTAAACGTCATCCTTCCGAAACTAAGGAGGCGTGAACCAAAAAGAAGACTAACCAAATATATTTATTTGATGGAGGTGTTCCAAAATAATGTAGCATAAAGCTCCAAATTTTAATAAGTCATTTTAGATAATTTTTAGGACAAGAAAGCGAAAGGCCAAAGCATGCAAAGAGCAAATACAGAAATCCATCGTCACAGACTGTCCCATACCAGTCAGTCACGACGGCAACTCACGGAGATCATGATCACATAAGCAGTTTAACAGTTTAAATTTCAAATACCCCGAAGGGTTCAAAGCTAATTATGCATACAGGATATCAAATTTTAAAGGTAATTCTAGAATACCGCACTCACTTAATAGTGGTGTAAAAGTAAATAATTTAAAGTTGTCACAATAATCAAGTGACGTGTCATTTAAACTTAGTGATCATAATAGAATTTGAAATGAGAGAAATGCCAAAATGTATTATTAATCAACATGGAACAAACTTTCAAATCAAAGGTATCTTACATTAACCAAAGTTTCATGAGATTTACGGAGATATAATGAAACTAAGATTTTTCAAATAGTGGTAACCGATGGAACCAAAACAATTATCTACATATGTCGGACATGGCAATAAAAAATGGGCGACATCAAAACAATTTAGGAAACCTAATATCAAAGGTAAAAATTTATGAATTTACCTAAAGAAGCGAAATCTCTTGCGGAAATACTGCGAAAAGCTAACTGCAAAATATTGGTGTCCACGCTTGCACAAATCTAAAATTCAAACATATATAACATTTAATAACATAAATATAATACTCATACTAATAATTAAGTGTTACTCTACAAATTAATAGTACTAATCTTACTAATACATTGAAAAGTAAAACTAGTTTTTGTAGTATACAGATACTCTCCATGTGTTTCCTTCTTGTCTTTTACTATTCTTTTGTTTTTCTTCCAACCCATTAGTAGGGATGGCAGTTAAGTGTTAATAGATAACTTTGAGTTAAGTTATTATCTATAGGCAATTAGATGTTAATTGATAACTTTGAGTTAGGTTATTATCTATAAGCAATTATGTGTTAATAGATAGCTTTGAGTTAGGTTATTATCTATAAGAAATTAGGTGTTAATAGATAGCTTTGAGTTAGGCTATTATCAATTAGCGTAGTGGATAATATCCTAACTAACCCAATGTTATTCATTAACACCCTATTGTCACCCCTACCGTTAATACTCTTTTTTTGGTTACAAAAAGCATAGAAAGCATCCCCAATTTAAGCCTAGCTATGTATTGTCAACTCCCTCCTCTTTCCAACGAAGATACTCCCACCCACATCTAGTGTTTCATCTTTATTTTTTAATCTTATTGTTCGGCTCTCTCTCTCTCTCTCTCTTTCTCTCTCTCTCTTTCCTCTTTTTCTTTCAATTTGCCAAGGGTAATGCTTGGGCTACTCTCATTTTGCACCAAAATATGGGTACTCTATGATGTGACATATTCTCATTGGTTGAACATTTTGTGGATCCCACCACTCTAACCAATGAGAGTATACCACGTCATAGAATACACATATTTTGATGCAAAATGAGAGTGGCCCTAGCATTGCCCATTTGCCAAACACACACCTTTAATAAGGCTCGGCAACTCTCTCCCTCTTCTGCTTAACGCGCATTCCCAATCAGACCCACATGGCTCAGTATACATGACAAATACATACACGGATACTAAAATAAATCAACTCAATACCACCCTAAGGGGGGCTAGTGGTAGAGTTGAGGTTTTAAAAAATGTGAGGTCTCAGGTTCGATCCCTTCCCAAACTCCCTTAGGGAAAAGGTAAAAAAAAAAAAATCAACCCAATACAATAACTTGCTTACCTCGATTTGTTTACGAAATCAAAACAAAAGTCTCTGTGAATGACCCTCTTCAATGTCGTTGCTGGTTCTGTCTCTAACTGACCCCAAGCAATCTGTTGGCTCAATCCTTTTGACGTCATTCTAGCTCGTTTATTCTCTCTCTCTCTCTCTCTCTCTTTCTCTCTCTCTCGCGTTTCCTTTTAGTTAGATACTAGGTTACATCTTGCCTATTGTCGACTTTGATGTCTCCACAATTGAGTAACCAACTGTGACCACAACTTTTTTCCAAATTTCAGGATAAACTCTACATCCCCATGATCTGCCTGTTCAAACCAATTACATTTGTGAGCAGATTTTTTAAAATTTGGATGGTGCTGCAAATCTAAGGAAGAAGGCTTTGGGTTTTTTTTAAACCCTAGGGATTCGGTTGCAAATGGTGATATAAGTTAGGTTTGAGAAAATTTCATTTTACCCCTTAATAAATGCATATGTGCAACTTAACTGTATTTCTTTAACAACATCCATCAAAAGCACTGTGGCTGTGAAAATCTCATACTCTTAGGACCAAACTTTGACAAAAAATCATTAAAGGACTAATACTAAGAATTACCCAAAGTCAAGGGACCAATGGTGCAATTAACCCTAATTTTAATTAACAAAATTTATTATTATGGGTTCGACTCCCCCTAGGGGTTAGAGGGATGTTTATCCTTCCCTAGTAGGTATCTCTGGGGATAATTAAGGGGGTAAGTGGGGAACCACTATAGATCCTCTTTAAAAAATAAAAAATAAAAAAAAAAAAGACTAATTTTTGTGCATATTAAAAGTACCTTTTGGATTGTAGCAGAACCAATCTCCTTTAGCACCAACACTTTAAGACATGTCAACAACATCCTCCACTCCCATTCGACCAAGTACCCACTTCTTTCTGCCTTTGCGGCTATTACTGAAAAATCACTGGATTTCGAGCCTCGCTCGTACAAGCAGGCATCTTCACTTCCGCATTGGCAATTCGCTATACAAGAGGAATTTCACGCTCTGTCTAAGAATCAAACGTGGTCGTTGGTTCCCTCTACACCCAGACAACATATTGTTGGCAGCAAGTGAGCATATAAGGTTAAGTGTCGCACATATGGTAGTATGGCACCATTTATCGACACAAGGCTCGACTCGTTGTTCAGGGATACACTCAACAACAAGGAATATATTATGTTGAAACATTCAGCCCGGTTGTCAATCCTTCGACCATTCACATGCTTCTTTCCCTCGCTCGATCCCCACATGGACAATCGAAAAATTAGATATTCGTAATGCCTTTTTAAATGGTTTTTTACGCGAAGAAGTGTTTATGGCTGAGCCTCCTGGCTTCGTTGAATCGCACTATCCCCACCATGTGTGCAAGCTTCAAAAAATTATCTATGAATTAAAACAATCACCAAGAGCTTGGTTTCAAAGATTACATGATTTTATTCTCTCACTTGGGCTCTTTAATAGCAAGTCGAACAGCTCCCTGTTTCTCTGTCATTCACCCAAAGGCACCGTGGAAATTCTTGTGTATGTGGATGATATTATTGTAATAGGCTCTTCTCAGTAAGAGGTATCTCTTGTGTGGGATCATATTAGTCAAACCTTTGATTGTCGTCACCTTGGGCCTCTTGTGTATTTTCTTGGCGTGGAAGCCTCTCGACATCTGATACTCTTCACCTTTCCCAAGCTCAATATGTTGTGGATTTACTTCGAAATTTTCATATGCACGAGTGCAAGCTATCTCCTACCCCACTTGCTATGGGCTCACATTATTCTATTTTAGACGGAGATCCCCTTCCAGAGATGCAACTTTATGTCCTAGTATGGTTGGGGGGGGGGACTTCAGTACTTAACCCTCACACATCCTGATCTAGCCTATTCCATTAACCAAGTGTGTAAATTTATGCATTCTCCTTACACCTCTCATTTACAGGTTGTAAAGCATATTTTTTGATATGTTAAAGGGACAATTCATTTAGGGATAACATTTTTTCTTCCATAGATACTTCATTACGTGCCTTTTCGGATGTTGATTGGCTTGGTAGTCCGGATGATCATCGGTCTACGACAGGTGCATGTGTTTTTATGGGACCAAATCTCATTACTTGGACCGCGAAGAAACAGTCTACGGTCTCTCACTAAAGTACTGGAGTATCGAGCTCTCGCTACCATTGCCGTCGAGTTTCGCTGGTTTACTTATCTTTATTGTGAGTTGGGTGTGTTTCTTTCTTCGCCAATCTTATTTTGTGACAATGTCTCAGTGCTTCAGATGTCTCGCAATCCAGTCTTCCATGCTCGTACATGCTATATAGAGATATATTACCATTTTTTTCGTGAAATGCACCAGGCGGTTTTCTTCGTTTGGCCTATGTTTCTTCCACCAATTAGCTTGCGGACATTTTCACTAAGTCTCTTGTTGAGCTTCGCTTCCGGCTATTGGCCTCCAAGCTACAACTTCGTCATCCTCCGTTTAGCTTAAGGGAGGTGATAACACGTAATTGTAAAATTAGTTGTGGACGGGAAATAGGTCTTGTTTCCTATTTCATTGCAAGGTAGTATATTAGGACATTGCCTTGTCTAGATGTCCTTACCGTACGTATTTAATGAATCTTTGGTCATGCTCCAGGAGAGAAGAGTTTTCGGCTTCTATTATGTTGTGTTATCTCTTTGCTTGTTTATTGCACGTTCTTTTGGTATGGTTTTCTTCAAATCGCAAGATTTCAAAAGCTATTTTCAGATTATAGATAGGAAGAAAAGAAATTATGTATATGTGGGATACCATGCTGGAGAGAAGAAATTGAAATGCAAAGGTTTTTTATTAATGGCCGAAAACAAACCAGCACGTTGCTAGGTTTGTTTGTGAAGGGGATGAGCAAAGTTACAATCTGACCCCCTGCATATTAATTGTTTCCTTCTCAGCTCTTAAGGTTTCAAAGGTTACATATCACCCATCTCAGTTAGTAAGTTTATGGTCGTTAAGTATTTAGCAAGCATATAATTTTTGGAAATAGCCAACAAAACCCCATAGTTGTTGAAATGCTTAGTTGAAACTTGAACCCTCATATTATATTGCAAGATTAAGAAAATGTTTTGGTGTGAAAATTAGGTGAAACCGATAGTGATTGGGAGGAAGTACCATTCTTTTGATTTTTAAATAACTTGTGTCAAGGGTAAGGTAAGAAACTTTTTATTCTATCTAGCTTATTTTAAATCCCTTCGTCTTGTTGGAAAACACATTACTATGTTAACATTGCTTTGTACAAATAAACTCATGGAAATTGTTTTATGTTTTTGGAAAGTGTTACATTTTGAAATACCAAAAAATATGGATCAAGCACATGAGCCTCTAAAGTCAACTTTGATTTTTTAAAATATTGTTATTGATTAACATTATTAGACTTTGTTATTGGATTTGGAATGTTATAAAAGTATTTTGACGGTCTAACTAAGTTATTGAACATCGAACCTCTGGACGAGTCATGATGGTACCATGACAACATTGGACGAGTTACAATGGTACTGTGACAACATCTGGACGATTCATAGTCGTACTATGACAACCTCGGACGAGTTATATCTGTACCGTGACAACCACTGACGAGTTACAATGGTGTAGTAACAATATGGACGAGTCACAATGGTACTGTGACCGTAGTCAACAAGACCAAAGTGTTATTGAATCGTTTAGCGGGGTAGTTGGTTATGCGACTTGTATGGGACTATGGTGTAATCGACTAGCCCCACTGAGTTTCCTGGTGAGACTTTGAACACAGGCTTGAACAACAACGATGCCTCTAATAACATATAACAATTAGAATCCACCCTTTTGCGACCCTAAATTCGTTCAACTAAATACAATCCTTCCCCAACCCTCACTGATCAATCCGCTTATATACCCAATTGGGTTTTACTTTTGGGTTCGCTATACTGGTAGGGTTCTCCCAACAAAATTAAAAATTAATCTAATTTAATAAAGATATTTATATAAATAAATGCTAGTCTATTTGGTTTAGAGCATCACAAATGTTAATGTGAATGTGAAAGAAATTTTATACCCGTTTGAAAGAATAAACTTCTTCAATGCAACTGTGGATGAGGAGTGTGGTATGACGTGTCAACCAAATTTATTCACATTGTGGATAACAATGTCAATTTTTACATTATATTTGAGAGTGTGAATACATCCTAATGAGCATTTTCCATTTTAAAAGCTGGTTGTTCCCTTTTCTTTTCTTTTTTTATTTTTTTGTTGATGTCATTTTAGTGGTGAGACAATAAGATCAAATCCAAATTTGCATTGAAGAGGTCCATTTTTAATTGAATGTGAATGAAGAGAAAAAAATTGTCACATATGATTGAAGATGTTAAGTACCCACGGTCACATATGATCGAATCCACTGTTGTATTGGTGATGCTATTTCATGGCAATAGTATTGATTGGCATTTGCATTATCATGCAATTAAGTAAAGCGAATTTTGATTCTTACAAGTAAATTAATGACTCCTTCCGTTTCGAGCAAATAGTCCCCGTTTGAAAAGTTTAATTATTAAAAAGGTATATTAATGTAGTTGGAATTGGTTATAATTACAAAAATATTTGAAAGAACACAATAGCTAGGATTCTCAAGAAAAACCAAAGTGATTCCAATGTAGCTGAGATTGTAGCTACAATGAGAATCACAATGGTCAACAAAGAATATTATAGCAGCGGAAGTATAAACTAAAACAGAAATCAGAATGCAAGTTTTACCAAAAAAAAATCTACAAGATAATACTTGTAGACCTAGCCTCAAGGCCACAAAGATTTCACTAAAAAAAATTAATTGTTTTACAAAACCAATTGTAAAATCACTCACAAAATATTCTCACAAGACAAAAAATCTTGGAGAACAAAAACCCACATAAACAGGTTAAACAAAACGTGGGAAGAAACAAAATCAGCTTCCTTTAGACTGAACAGGAAGACAAACAATTTCCAGATCTTCAATGTGACTACCGATGTTATAACATCAACAGCAATAAGCAATCAGCAGACAGCAGTACTTTGAAACTAGAAACAGCTTCTCAATCTCCTTGCTTCTGAACACAACTTTCTTGCGTTTTGTTCTCTCTCTCAAGCTCTCCAAATAACCCAAATCCCAGATCCTTTATTTATAGCATGCGATATCCTACACACACGCAAAAGCTGTCCAACTACTACAAGGAAAAGGATATTGAATGATTAACAACTTACCATTCTTGTGAGATTTATTACCAAATATGAAATGAAGTCAAGACCCTATGATTTATATACGCATTTAGTTACCAAAAATGAGTGTATCAAAATCTAATAAAGATTATGATACCAAATATACCATAACTAAATCTAATGAAAGATATTAAATCCTAAAAACCTCAAACTTAACAAAAATATTATTTTGACCAAGAAAGGAGAAACAAGTAAAAATAGGCATGGCCTATTTTACCCTTACAATCACCCCCTTTCTTGAGCATTTCTGGTCAAATAAAAAAACAAGTGTTCCATTATCAAACCATATGACATCCTACAAATG
>JABEVN020001354.1:0-25306 GCA_013146195.2 Codonopsis lanceolata
TCGACCATTTTTTCGATGATGTTCTCGAGAGTTTGTTGGTACGCTTCCGGCGCCCATTGGCTGTGGCGGTAGGGGAGAGATTTGTGTCTTTGATCTTGAACTCATCCAAATAGACGATTCACGCCCCTTCAAAATGAGAGCCGTTGTCGAAGATTATTTCGAAAGGTACCCCATAACTAAGATATGATATTGGCCCTGATGAACTCTGATACCTTCTGGGCATTTAGTAGATTCAGTAGAAGAGGCTTCCACCCACTTTGTGAAATAATCGATGGCTACTGTGACTATTCATGGCCATTTGATTCCTTCGGTGAATTTGGCCTATGACGCGATTCCCCATGTTGAGAAGGGCCAGGGCCGCGAGTCAGATAGACGTTAAAGGCACATGTCAGGATTAGCAAAGCGTGACATTTGTCGCAATGTCGCACCTGATACAATCAGCTTCGAGCGCATTCAATAGTACCCTCGCCGTAATGACTTTCTTAGATAGATATGGCCATTCATGGGGCCCACAGTACCACCGTAGTTGATCAATAATTTGCTCGCCTTTGGCCCGATTGACACATAATAAGTGAGGCCTTGATGTCTTTATACGTGCCGCCACCGCCGAGTACGATTGGGAGGCCTACCTTCGCAGGGAAACTCTTCCTTTTGTCTAAGCCTGAGGATAAAGACCTTTTCTCGAGCATTTAAGATGTCGCGACTAGGCTCGCATTCCGCCTGTGGCTGCATTAATTTTGAAACAAGATGTCGGAGTGACCTTCTTCCCGACTATAAATGGTCGAACTTTAGTCTCCGCGGAATCAACTAGATGCCGAGTGGCCAAGGCATCTGGTGAATTGATTCCTATCTCGTGCGTATAATGAAATGAGATAGAACCAAATCGGCGGCGATCGTTATTAACTTGGCATGATGTAGCTGCGCCGAGATCCCGGGTCTTACATCTTCCTTCGACTTGATTTATAATTAGGGCAGAATCTCCGTAGACTTCGAGATCTTTAGCCCCCCCTTTGGAGAGCTTCTTCTAGGCCAGCAATACAGGCTTCATATTCCGCTGTAGTATTTGAACATTCGAACTCCAACCTTATAGCCAGCGGAGTATGAGAGTCAGCCGGATCGATTAACAAGATTCCTATGCCAAAGCCTCTTTTGTTCGCGGCCCCGTCAAAGAACATTTGCCAACAGGTGTCGTGGTCAGTGATTTCTAGGACACCTTCGTCTGGGAAACTAGGCTCACTCGCATCTTCGGCCTTCAAAGGTAGATCGGCTAAGGGCCTGCAATGACGCTCCCTTTGATAGACTTGAGAGTGACATGAGTTATGTCAAACTCGTTGAGAAGAAAGGACCACTTGGCCAGTCAGCTGGACAATGATGGCTTACCGAAGATGTACTTGATAGGGTCCATTATAGATATGAGTCTGATGGGCCTTCCTTGGAGATAAGTTTTGTAAGACCCCGAATCTTTAAGTATTGACTTGATAAAATGGTTTCGTACTTCTTTCTTATCGAGACCTTTGTGGGATCCTAGGTCTTCGTGTACTCACTTGGATACATTTAATATCCTTATTATCATGCCTATAATGATTGCATGAGGTCGCGACGTTCAAAGTATAGTCGTCGTCGTAAGTTTGGTTTCACGATTCGTGTTTCGTAAACGTTTCGTGTTTCGTATTTTTGAGGAACTTAATTCTAAATTAAGTTTTAATATGAGTTTGAGGCTCTTTATTAAGCTTTTAACATACTTTAAAATAAGTATGAATATTTACTCTATCATTGTTTCGATCGTTAGTTTGTTTCACGTGATTTCGTTCTCATTTGTTAGTTACGGATCAAATATGGTATGCGACTGAATCGTTTTGTTCGAAATATCATATAAGATGGTTTTAGTTTGATTTGAGACTTTTAAGGCTTTTAGTTTAAGTCCTTAGGGTCAGCCTGGCGAAGAAATCACGTCATTTCGTATAACGGTGTGCAAACGGGAACCGTCGGAAGATAGCCGCGCGCTGCTGCCCACCAGCAGACTTTGGGGCTGTCTACCAGCAGACATGAGGCTGCTATACCAGCAGACATGGGGCTGCTATACCAGCAGACTTGGGGCTGCACTACCGGTAGACTTTGGGTTGCATTACCGGTAGACTTTAGGCTGCTCTACCAGCAGACTTCGAGCTGCTTGACCAGCAGACTTCAAGCTTCAGTAGCAGCCTTCGAACATCAGACTTTAGCCCTCGAACAGTAGCCTTTTTGCTCTTAATGAGCAGCCATCTAATGAGCAGTCTTTTATGACATGTCTTGATGAAATTTCCTATTCTACCCTTAATATAAATCCTTCCTTTATCCCTTGTAAGGGTATTTTGAACCTTTGACCTCCTCTTAGGAGTATATAAGCCTCAAGACATCTCTTCATTCATTTATTATCTGATTTTTGTTTACATCGTTATCTCTCCAAACGGTCAAACCTAGAGAGAGAGAGAGAGAGAGAAGTGGGTTCTTGGAGTGTTCCGACGATTACCGGAGCTTCGGCCAACCAATCGACGAGCCGAGACCACCGTTGGAAAGATCTCGTCGAGGAGATTGTTTCCCCTCTATCTATTTCAAGTTTCATATAGGTTTGAAATTCAGATCTAAGGTACGTTACTAAACCACCTTGCTTGCTTCTTCACAAATCTTGCTTAGATCATGCTAAGGAAGAGTTTTATCAAGTCTATAAAACGTTTTGATGTTTCTATGAAATCTGGAAACTTTTCCATGGATCTTGACTTGATGATTTTGGTCTTGGGTTTAGTTTGAAATATGTTCAAACTTTGATTTGGAATCATTATTGTTCATGAACTTGTTGGAAAATAAACCATACAAATTCAGTCTCTGTTTTGGGTAAATTTCGGGAAAAGTCTGGTACTAATCTACTAAAGGGATTTTTCTAAAAATTGAGTATGTTATACCTATACATGTTAGGTAACTCTCTGTAAGGTTTCATAAATTTTGGAGCTCGGGAAGTATTTTTCATTAGTCACAAATCGTGGCTGTTTCAGTAAGCTGTTACCAGAAAGTTAATCTGTTAACGAGAGATTGAAGTGGTCATATTTTGATGAATACATATCCTAATGGAGTGTTTTAAAATGGTAAACTCTAGCTCAAAAAGTCTAGTTTCTGAAAATCTAAAGTTTATAACATTTGGAGTAACGAGCAATTTTTGGTGAATTTTGTATGATAGACATGCAGAATGAATCACAACAGAATGAACAGATACTCAAGTTTTTAACATGAAATTAGAGGGGCTGTATCTTGATGAATACAAGTCATAATGGAGTAATTTAAAAATGTTAAAATATAGTCTTAACAGTCTAGTTTCAGACTAAGAAAGAATCACCTCCTTTGGAGTTGTGAGGAATTAATGGTCGAACTTACAAGTTGACTGTGTAGAATGAGTTATAACAGAAAATCTGGAAAATAACTTGTCTTTGTGATAATCATAAATTGATGATTATAGGTCTGAATTGAATGATTCAAAATGGTGAATAACACCTTAAAATGTCTAGTATCTAATATGTGTGTGGATCACAATATTTGAACATGCCAAGTGTGGTTTATAAATAATTCATGAACCATAATGGATTTGGGAATATAGAATGAATGATCATTCTAGAATGAGTTTTAGTGAATATAATCTGAGTTTTTTTTTAATCCTAAACCATCAATGAAGTCTTGGGGATGATATGAGTTGCTACTTGTTAAGTTATGGGTTTAACCTAGATTCATAAAAGAAATGAATTTCTATGCTTGTGTGGTTTATTATTTGTTAAGTTATCCACTTAACTTAGATTTATGCTAGAAATAAACATCTATGCTTACTAGATATTATGACTTATGAAAGCATATTTGTGATACTTGTTAGGGATTGGGTTTTCATACTTAATGATATGACTTATAAGGCATATTGTGTAATTGACTCGAAGCATAATCTGCTTTTGATTACTCTGTGGTTTCATTGAGAATTGATTCACCAACTTGTGTTGAATTTATATTTCACTAATAGGTGAAATTGTGAACTGTTGATCTAGGGTTTCTTAATGAGACAAGGACCTAGCTATGCTTGAACCGATAACTTAGAAAAGGGTTAGAAATGCAAATAGCATTTATAACTTATTTGGGATGAATTATAGTAAAGACTCAACGGAGTTGAGCTTAAGGAACAATTGAACCTTATGTGAATCGTGGTGAGATCCTACAACTTGTAGAATCCATTTGACTAGATTACTAGCTTTTGGAACTTGGATTGAATTGAGTGGACAACTTGACACTTCTGATTTAGAGACTCAAATGAGCTCCTATTGTGGTTTTATGCTTATTGTAACAATGTGCATAATCGTATGAGTTTAGTAGATCTGTATATCTACTTGAGAATTTGCAAGTAAACATCTACTTGTGCTTTGCATATAAGTCCAGCTGGCATTACTTGAGTTTTCGTTGATGGTGGGGACGATGCATTGTCTTCACATTATGGGATTACTAGTTGCAATGTATCGGCGTCTCGATCACACACATACCTCCACTGCTAGCTACAGTGGGGACGTAGCCCTCTTTGTCGTAACCAAAAGAGGGCATTGGCTAGTGCTATTTTTCCCGAGTAGAGAGCTCGAACCCGAGAAGAGAGCTCGGTACTTTGATACCCTATCACGGGTATCACTGGCACGATATGATTAACAGTTGTGATTGCAGGAGCGACACAACGACATTGATTTGGTACTTTCTCTATCCTTTATGTGGCTTACTATGGGCACTTATGTGATAACAAAGTGTTAGTTGAACATGAGATCTTATTGACCATGTTTGTATGGGCTGATGTTATATGAAAGACTTGATGTGTATATATATAGATATACACACTTATACATGATGATTATATGAGAGATTTGATATGTATATATAGAGACATACATACTGATATAGATGTATATATATAAATATGCACCCTTATACGTGATGATTATATGAGTAGTTTGATTAGTATATATGACGATATATATATACTTGCATATGATGTTTTGTGGGAACTACCTTCTAATACATTTGATTTGTGTTTGAACAGGGAATTACACCATGGTTCATTTGGACAGTTTAGTAAGTAAGAAGAAACGGTTATCTTGTGGAGTATCAAAATGATACGACGCCTCTTCACGGGTTTTTCTATCATTTATAAAATGACACCATGATTATTTTTATGTTGCATAATTATATGTTACATATCTCTTGTAGTAGCGTACTGGGTCATTATGACTCATCCCATACTTTGTTTTCTAGTTGCGAAGGTAGTTTGAGGTCCGAGTAGATCATGATTGTAGCAGATCTTGTGGTGATCGATAGATCGAGATTAGATCGTGTGGTTCGTGTTTGTAGCAGACTTTCCAGTAGCTTTTTGGAGTCGTTTCCTTTATAGCATTGTCATTGATATCATGTACTTTGCTATTCTTGTGAGATTGACATTTTGTAAAGTTATTTAGACTTTACAGTCGGGTAGAATACTGGGGTATTTGTATTGGTTCTTTCTTGGGCCGACGTATTGTGTCGTGCCTTGTGGTTTCGTATTTATTTCGGTTGTCTCCTGCATAGCTTTGGGGCATTTCTTTATTCTATTTGTTATATCGAGGGTTGGTTCTTTGTTGAAACGCAGCGGCTGCGAGTCTTAGATGGTTTGTTCGGCGTCTGCAATGTTGCGGCACGCGAGTTTTGTTTTTCCTCCTTTGAGAGATAATGTCTCTCTTGGTTTTATTGTCGTTGGTTTCGAACTTCATAGCTTGGGACTTCTTTTCTTATATTGCTTCCGCTGATTCGATTTTTGAAATACCGTATTTTAGTGCGGCTTTATGTTTATGTTTAGAGCGTGTTAGCTCGACTGTTCGACTTGCATTACTGTTTAACAAGTGCTTGTCCTCTTCTTAAGTTAGTTCAGCGTACGACCTTGGGATTTCGTGTTGGAATCCGAGCCTGAGATCGTTGTAGACACAAATTTCGTACCCGGTATGACATGACATAAAATATCAAGACACATTTAAAACATTAACAAATGTCAAGTTCACGAGGTCAAAAGTGCAAAAGGACAAAGCGGGATGCTAAAGGGCCATTGCGAGGGGACGAGTGCTAAAAATGGCTAAGTTTGAAAATGGGCATGGCGCCCAATTTAGGGAGTGGCGCCCAAATTCTTCCTCTCTCGCTTGTTCATCAAGTTTGTTGCCGCAATTCACAACTCTCGCAGCACAGTGTACACTTGTTTGATGCATGAAGAAGGAAATGGGCGTGGCTACTAAAAGAATTGGGCATGGCACCCAAAATTGATGGAGGTGGCGCCCAAAATGCTTTATGTCTGCTACAGCGCGCAAACATTTGCCGTAATTTACAAGATTTCCAGCGCAGTGTACACCCGGTTGATGCGCAGAGAAGGAATTTTAATTCCTCCGATGTCCCTCGATTCGACCTATAAATAGAGGCTTCAATGACGATCATTTTCAGCACTCCTTCTGCGTAAAGCTTCTCGCGTTCTCGTTACATAAGAATTAGAGCGGTGTGAGATAGTGAGAGATCACCTCAAAAGCCTCGAAACTCGCCAAACTTCCTCCAAACACAAAACTAACCGATAGAAGTGTACCTTAGCCCACCAGCTAGGTATCCACCCTTTTTTCCCGGTCCAAAAATCGTGGAAAGAGCAGTTGCTCTGCCCGAATTTAAAGGCCAAATCGCTCGAGAAATAAGCCGTTATTCGCTCGATTTCACCTACCTCAAGCCAACAAACAACCAAACACAAGCAGATTACCACCCCAGATCCCGAGAGAAAAGTAACTTTCAGGCATCCACTTATGCCCAAATTCACACAACACACAACACACAACTTCAACAAACAAAAAAAAGACTTTCTCCCAGGGACAGGCGAGAGCACACCCTAGGCTATGCGTAAGTTTTTACTTTTAAAGTCTTACATTTGTTTGTAAAGTATTATTTCAGTCCGCCCAATGTAGTCATATAAGCGGTTGTCTTTGCCGGATTTAATTAGGAAATAGTACTAAATGTAGCATTATTATGGCCAAATATTTTCGATTGTATTTGTAATTTTTTGCTTTATTTATTCATTAAAGTCTTTATTTGTAAGAGTATTATTTCCAATCGGTCCAATGTAAATATATAGCGAGTTATGCTTTGCATTTTGTTAGGAAATAATACTAAATGTAGCCGATTATAATGGCAAAATATTTCCAAGTATATTTGTAATTGTTTGTAAAAGAAATTGTTGTAAGTCCGTAAATAATATAGATGTAATGGATGTATTTGTAGGCGATTAATGCTTTATTTATCTATTTAATAAATATAACAAAAAGCATATTTTAGCCAAAAACCGTTTTGAGACCGAAAGGCGAGTTGGGTGTCTAGCACCTTCCCAACTCGTAACTTAGCCTCGAACCCGTTTTCTTCATCTCGGTTTTCTTTTTCGGTTTGCTTTATTTTTGCCTTAAAATAAAGATGGCGACTCTAAAAACATTTTGGATCAATGGGGCCTCGCAACATCTTTCTTTGCACTTTCACGTTCTCCCTAAAAAGGGAGAATGGGAATGGAAAGGTGATGTATTCCTATGTCTGGTATCCCCTAAACAAGGGATAACTTGGCGTAGAAAACCCAAGCACACATAATGATCGAAATAGACCATAAGGCTATTTTCATAAAATCCATAGTGGGAGGCGCAACATCTTTCTCTGCACTTTCACGTTCTCCTTAAAAAGGGAGAATGGGAATGGAAAGGTGATGTATTCCTATATCCGGTATCCCCTAAAAAAGGGATAACTTGACATAGAAATTCCAAAGCTCCCATATTGGATCAAAAATCCACTAAAGGCAGAGGCGCATTCAGCCTATTCCGAAAGCACTCCTCCCGCACTTTTGATTTCGTCCTTCCCTAGACAAGGGAGGGTGGAGCAGGGCTTGATGGATGTCACCGCATCGTCGCAGGCGCACCCCTATCGAGGCGGGGCGCACTCATCAGGAACCCACGGTCCTTACAAGTTTTGAGCCTCGAGTGGCCCAGACTAGGCGGTCTTTTTTTCCAACGCTGAATAATTCAGCTCGCTTCCTTATAGCTTCTTACTTATGAAGTATATAGCATTTTCAATGTAGGAATCTTCTTTCTCTTGAGCGAGCATAGCCCCTACTGACGTGTCTGTGACGGTTAAGTATATGAGGAGAGGTTTATGTGTATGGGGTGGAGCTAGCACAGGGGGATTGGTAAGGTAGGCTTTTATTTTTTCGAAGGCTAGTTGGCTGTCCCCGGACTTGGTCGGTATTCTTTTTAGGAGTTTAAAGAGGGCTCACATGTGGTGGTCAGTGTATGATGAAACGGCCGATGTCTTGCAACCGGCCTAGGAAGCCTTTGACTTCAGTGGGAGTTTTTGGCTGTGGCATTTCTAGGATGGCTCTGATCTTTGCTGGCTCGATCTCGATGCCTTGTTCAGTTACTAGGAATCCCAGGACTTTGACTTTGGTAACCCCAAATGTGCATTTGGTGGGGTTAAGCTTCATCTGGTGCTTCCTTAGTCTTTCGAAGAACTTTCGAAGATCTTTTCCGTGAGCACCATTGGCGTCGCTGGAATGTAGACCATATCATCAACATAAACCTCCATTTCTTTATGGATCATGTCGTGGAAGAGGGTGGTGGTTGCCCTCTGGTAAGTGGCTCCGGCATTCTTCAATCCAAATGGCATGATAGTATAACAGTAAGTCCCCCAAGGAGTAGTGAATGAAGTCTTCTCCTGGTCTTTTGCTGCCATTTTGATTTGGTTGTAGCCCAGCATGCCGTCGACGAAAGATTGGACTTTGTGAGCTGCGGCGGCATCTACCACAATATCAATGTTGGGCGGGGAAGTCATCCTTGGGCGGCGCTTTATTGAGGTCGTGAAGTTCTACACGCATTCGACCTTCCCGTTGGGCTTGGGAACAGTCACTATATTGGACAGCCAGGTTGGGTATTCAACTACCCAAATGAAGTTGACGCGCAGCTGTTTCATGATTTCTTCTTTGACTTGTAGTGACCATTCTGGCTTAATGCGGCGGAGCTTCTGTTTGAATGGGCGAGCATCCGGTGCTTGACTATAGCTGGATCCAGGCCGAGCATATCTTCGTAGGACCAGGCAAAAATGTCTACGAACTCTTTGAGGAGATCAATGAGTGCCTTTCTTTCTGGACCTTGGAGGTAGCTGCCGATTCTGATTTCTTTGACTTCATTGTCCAACCCAGGTTGATGGTGGACAAGTCTTCAAGCTGGCGATGAATGGCTACGTTCACAGTACTCGGCCGACTTTGCAAGCTCAAGTAGATAATTTTTATCTTTTGGGTCCATTTTATTAAATGACTCATTATCATAATTATTATCATTATTTAATGTGTCTTTTAAAGTAGGTGCGCAACTAAGGAATAGGCAAAGACATTTATATTATTATTAAAAGCATACTGTATAGGGGTTATTACATTGTTAAGGACCTGGGGTTTGAGATCCTCAACTATAGGTAGCGGATTGGTAGATGACCAATCCGTAAAGCTAGGGAAAGGAGTGGGGATAGTATATCCGAAGCGGTCTACCAAGTCTGCCGGTGTCGAGTGGACCGGTCGTGGTGTACCAATGCAGAGGCTTATTAGAAATAGACTCGAACTTCAGGCGAGGGAGCTTTTCATAATCAGTGCTTCTGTCTATCATACCTAGAAAGCTGTCTCCCAGACCGTCATCATCTAGCAAGGCCAAAGCATAATCCTCCTGATCTATGGACCAAGCATTTTCAATAGTGACAGTCTTATAAGCGGTGCTACGGGTTTCCAGGGTAACCTGTTCCATACTATCTGTGAGAATACTGACATCCTCAAAGACTTCCCAATCAGGGCACCTTTTCCCATTTTGGTCTATCCAGGGTTCAGGAAACATGAGATAGGCTTCAGTTTCCCCCTTACGTACAAAGTAACCGTTTAAAGTTTTTCTATAGGGTTGGAGAGGGGGATATTCATAAGGAAGTTTTTCTCTTTCTGTCTTTCTTTTCTCACGTTTACGTTTCATGATTTGCGGCTACCTCATTGGGTAGGCGTGTATCCTAGACCAAAAGGAGGGATACATTCCTTAAGTTCATCTTGGACTAGATTAACTAGTCCTTGTTGATTCCTGCCGAGACCTAGACCAGGCATATAATTCATCTTCCGAAACATGTTTAAAGGGACCATGTTTCCTAGGGAGGTGACTTTCTTTTCAATGATGTCAGTTTCTCGCCCATATTCAATGGTGTTGACCACAACTTGGGGGATAACCTCAAAGCCACTGAGAAAAATACCAGTGTCCTCATGTTCTATCTCGAGGATTGGGATATCCTCGTTTTCCTTATTCTCCACGATCTTATCGGCCAGAATAATTACTATGTGGTCATCGTGGATGAATTTGACACGCTGGTGTAATGAAGAGGCTACCCCCTTTACCCCATGAATCCAAGGGCATCCCAACAACAGGCTAAAGGTGGTTGGTATATCCAGGACTTGGAACTCAACTGGCATGCTTAAAGGCCCAATGGTTATCATTAAAGTGACCACCCAAGACACACCGGCGGTGTTGTCGTATGCCTTGTCTGCGAGAGGAAGAGTGAGTGAGTCGATATCTTTATCCCCACTTTGGCTAATGTGCTGGTAGGGCATACATTTAGTGAAGACCCATTATCTACCAAAACTCGGGGAACCTGTTTCTCCAAAATTCCCACAGTGATATGAAAAGCATCAATGTGGTTGGTTCCTTCCTTCGGCGGGTCTACATCAGTAAACATTATTACGTTCGCGAAATGAATATTCCCGATCATCTGAGTAAGTTCATTCGGGGAGGTTTCAATTGGAATGACTGCCTGACTTAAAGACTTAGCCGGTATCCGCAGTGGGTCTTGGAAGCACACTGACAGTAAGCCCGGATGGAAATGTTGGCTTTGAGTTTTCTTCATCGAGTCAATAGAGTATCTTCCACCATTTTAACCTAGTATACGCTACTTGATCTTTTCAGTGGTCACCTCTTTCGGGGTTGGGGTGGTAGGCTCGGCCGGATCGGGTAAGGTGGCTAACATCTCCACCAACCCAAGTGGCTTTTTGATGTTACTGGTGTTTTGGCTACCAAGGATGGTGTCCCCGAGAGCATATTACAACTAGGCTCTTTTATGGATAAGGGTGGAGGAATAGGAATGAGGATATATGGAAGTGGATGTTTATTTATTTCAAACTTGGGCACAAAAAGGTTTTCATCAACCTCAATCATATTGATTTGAGGTAGAGGGTTATTGATTACATTTGGTCCAGGTGGAGGCTTTTCAATAACCTTATCATCTATGAGGTCCTGGATAGCATTTTTGAGGGTGTAACATTTATCGGTGAGATGACCACTGGAGCAATGGTATTCACAGTACTGGGCATGGTTCCAAGTCCTGGGGAGAGGGTTAGGCGGCTTATAATTCTCCAACGGCCTCAACACTCCTTGTGCCATTAGCCCCCGTAGTATTACAGACTGGGGAGCTTGTAGTTCATCATAATCTTGGAAGCTTACCACGTTACGATTTTTGAAATTTACGGCCGGGCCATCATTTGCTCCTCTTGAATTGATAGACTGTCCAACCCATAATACCATGGAGCAGAGCTATAATTTTGGGTAAAAATGGGGTTGAGGCATTCCCACCATATTATTGAGATGCGGTGTCTTTCCTTTGGAGTAACGGAAAGAACTAGGAGGCGTATTGGTTTCGGTTGGCCGATTCGTATATCATCATCAATACGTGCTCCTATCTCCACTATTTCTTTGAAGTTGGTATAGGGAGTGCAGTATGTGTTCGAGGTAAATGTCTTTGGAGATTTTTTATGAACATTCGGCATGACTTCGGCGGATCGGGTTTGTCGAAGGTTTGTGCCGACTTTCTCTTCCACATTTGCAAACTTGCGCGAGTTTCCTTTTCTAGTTGGGTGCATGATTCAAGGTCCCTTCCATTTTCGGGGCTGGTGTTGTCTTTGTATCTTTCAAGGCGCAGGCTATCGGTCCCAGGTATTCATGGTCTTTTTGTCGAGACAACATTAACCATTGTTTTGCGGCTCCTATCAGGGTGAGGTGAAAATTGGAAGTCATAGTCTCAAAGCTAGCTCCTCTTGACTGCATTCCAGTGGAATAAGACTAAGAATGGGATATAGGGCATCCAGTCCCATCAAACTTTTCTATGTCGGGCATCTTAAATTTTGAGGCGTGTTTGAAGGTTGCAATGTTAGGGCCACGTAGAAAATTCCCTTTATTGAGAAGTTTAAGCAGCATGGCCTTCATATTTTCCATGTCGGCCTCCATTTTGGTGGCTGGGGGAGTTAGCTTTTGGTATATACTGGTTGGGTTAGGGAAGGTTGGGTTATTTCCTGGTTGAAGGTTTTGGTGGGGATTTTGGATTGGTGGGTTTTGGGTCGTATATGGATTTTGGGTTGGATATGGATATTGGGCATTATAAGGACTCTTGGTTAGATATGGGTATTGGGTTGGATAAAGATCCTGGGTTGATGGATTTTGGACAGTATAAGGATTTTAGGTTGGTGGGTTTTGGGTAGTATATGGATTCTGGTTGGTGGGTTTTGGGTAGTTTCAGCCGGGCGACCAGGATCATTAGAAGGTAAGTATGTGGTAACTTGACCTAGTGGGTTAAAGCTTTTTGGGTCCATATGTGGGCTATTTAGGAGTGGGTTGATTATAGGGAAAGGAAGGTCATTTGGGTTCCGGGTATTTGGGGGACGATATGGTGGATAGGACGGGTAAGGATAAATATTTGGGTAGTAGGGACTTGGTGGAGGTTTGGGATTTGGGATAGTGGTAGTGTTTGGTGGGTTAGTGTTTGGCTGAGGAGTTGGGTTTGGAGGCACCTGAGATGTGGATGCTTCTTGGGGCATTGTAGGGGAAGAGTTTACCTCACCACTAGATTTTAAGCTTTGTACCAAACTAGCCATTTGACTCATCGCTGCACCCAACTTTTGGTCAAACTATTCCTGCATTGCCAGAGTCGGAACATACCCTGGAGCCCCTGAATCTGTACCCATACGTTCACTTTACGCTACCATCTTTGCTCGGATGCACCCTCGGCGATTCGCCTGTCACGATCTCGAAGCGATACCCTCGATCGAGTTACGCACTACTTTCGTATCAACCGGCCAGTATTATCTCTGCCTTTCCAAATTCGGGCCAGGTTTCTGAGGAAAATGAGGTTTTGAGGTATCAGAAGGCTGGCTGGAGGCTTTCTGGGCTTGGAGTACAGCGTGCCTTTTATTAGTATATTTTATTATTGTTATTTTGTTCCCAACAATTGACCGGATAAGCACCTGCTTTATTTTGACAGTCTTAGGACTTTCCCTGGAACAGTTGATTCTTTCTCCAGAGTATAGGACCAACGTATTCCACATGCCTTTCAACTCCCCAGGACTGGACTGGTCCCAGGCGAAGGGCCTATACTCTTTCCAGGATCCACCATCCGAAATGGTCTAGATCGAGCATCTGAGAATTATAAATCAGCCCCTGTTTGTTATTTATATTTATTTATTTTTTTTGATTTTTTTTGTTTTTGACAGGGGCTAGCTCATAACCCAGAGATGCAAAAACCGGTCGGTCTGTCAAGTGTCCTGAGAAACTATATGCATTCTAGCGTTGGCTTATGCAGGGGTAGGCTGGCCATGGTGTAGGGTAACAGTTCGGAATATACCTATATGTGTGCACGTGTGTGTGGTATCTAGAAAGCAGTAAAGTATTTATTTTTTTTACAAATATATGAACAGAAAAATAAAACAAATATAGTCTACCTTGCTGTTATGTGTGGATTTTCTCGGCTTTTTATTTTTGAGCGCAAGCAAGCAAGCACACCATATTAAGAAATAGAAAGAAAAGTGGGGAAACTATCTATCCCTATTAATTACAAATTTTTGTCCTATGTCCCCAAAATAAAATGACATAATGAATGCAGATATGTACAAATGTACAGAATAAAATGAAAAAAGACAGAAAGAAATAATAGTACAGAGCCGAGAATAAAACAATATTTAAAATAAACCCCCGGCTCTTTTGTTGTGCTGCCCGGAATTTATTTGTAACAATATAATCTTTTTTTTTTTTGACTTTTCGAAAAAAAAAATTGCATTTTTTTTTGCTCTTTTGTTTAATATTCTTAAATACACCTGTAACAGTTATCGGAACAAAACTGCTGCAAGATGGAGGATCATATCCACAAATATAGACACAGATGTATAGGAACACTATATTCAAATGCATAAATTAATATAACAAGCATATTGCAGCCAGAAACGAATAAAAACAAAAAAGTTTTATTTCATGAGTCTAGCCCTTCATTTTATTTTAAAATAAAACAACTCCCCAGCAGAGTCGCCCTGTGAGGTTCAGGGGTGCGCCCGCATAGGGAATGTGCGTGCGTGCGGATCTTGGGACACCATGCTCTCGTTCCACCCTCCCTTGTTTAGGGGAAGACGAAATCAAAAGTGCGAGAGGAGTGCTGTCTATGTTAGCGCGTTGGAATGCGCCTCGGTTGCCTTTAGTGGATTTTGTATCTAATATGGGAACTTATGGTTTCCCGAATCAAGTTATCCCTTTTTAGGGGATACCAGGATATGGGAATGCATTACCCTTTCTTCCCATTTTCCCTTTTTTAGGGAAAAACGGAAAAATGTAAAATAGGATATTGCGACGCCCCCACTATGGATTTTGTTAAAAATAGCCTTATGGCCCATTTCAGATCACTATGGGAGCTTTGGGTTTCCCGCATCAAGTTATCCATTTTTTAGGGGATATCAGGATATGAGAATACATCACCCTTCCATTCTCATTCTCCCTTTTTTAGGGGAGAACGGAAAAGTGCAAAGAATGAGTGTTGCGAGGCCCCACTGGATCTGAAAGTTTTAGAGTCGCCATCTTTATTTTAAGGCAAAATAAAGCAAAACCAAAAAAGAGAAAAATAAACCAGAGAAAAAGAAAACGGGTTCGAAGGCTAAGTTACGAGTTGAGAAGGTGCTAGGCACCCAACTCGCCCTTTCGGTCTCAAAAGAAGTTTTTGGCTGAAGTATGCTTATTGTTATATTTATTTAGCAAATAAATAAAGCATTAAAAGACAGGAAATTAAAACAAATACATACATGGCTACATTATTTACGGACTCGCAGCCATTTCCTTACAATAATTACAAATGTATTTAAAAATATTTGGCCATTATAACGGCTCTTTTACATAATATTTCCTATTCTAATCCGGACAGCACAACGGCTTATATTGACTACATTGTGTCGGATTTAAATAACAACTTTAAATAATAAATGACTGGGAAAGTAAATAAATAAATAAAATAACGCCCTTAAAGGCTTTACCTTTTAGAGCGGTAGTGTGTGCTCTCGCCTTCGGGGAGAGGAGTCTTTTTTGTTGTTTGTTGTGTGGTTGTTGTTTTGATTTGGGCAGAGTGACTGCTTATTTTGGAAGGTTTTGGCTTGTATACTCGGGCAGAGTGACAACTTATTTTGGTAGGTTTTGGCCTTTTTGGTTGGGCGGAATAACGGCTTAGGTTTTTGGGTTTTCAACTCATTACTCGGGCAGAGTAACAGCATACTTTAGGATTTTTGGGTTGGGGAAGTGAGGTGGATACCTAACAACTAGGCTAGGGATCACTTATAACCGGCGAATATTTATTTTGGCAGAGTTTGGACGGGGTTTGGAGACTTTAGTGGGCTTCACTCACCTATCTCACACCTCTCACTAATCTCTCGGCGTCGAAGGAACGCAGAGAGAGACAGAGCTTCGTTACGATTATTCTCTCAAATTTTGTGAACACTGAATGAGGGAGCTGGGGCCTCTTATTATAGGTGGAGAGTGAGGAGTCATCGGGAATTTCTCGATTTCTTTCAGCCGCTTTGATCAATTGTACACCGAGCTTCAACAGTTGCAGAATGCGTTAACTGAGAGAGGCTACATTAGAACTCATGGCGCGGCATAAAGCCCCCCTTGGCGCGGCACCCACAGCCTCTTTAGGCGGCGCCAAGGCCACTATTTAACTTTGATTTTGACACTTTCACCCCTTGCAATTTACTGTTTTGCGCATCCTGCTTTGCCTTTCACATTTTTTAACTCCTGCAACTTGACATTTGTTAAGTTTGAACAGTTCTTGATATCATATGTTAGAGTCACATACCAGGGGTATGAAATTCGGGTGTCTACAGTCTACTGACCTAAAGATCAACATGGAAGCTCAGTGAAATGAGTGTGTCCGTCTCTACTCAACTCTCTTCTACCAGCTCTTTCACAGCATCACCCTCTATCTTGGTCACAACCGCCCTCCTGTGTTACAACTCAATGATCAAGCTCTTGATGCAGCATATGATTGAATTGCAGCTGAGCATGAACGTGATCTGGCCATCACTTAGGAGAGACAATTACGGTCTATGAACCGAGTTATGATGGACGAGAACAACAGACTACGTGAAGAACTGAAGAACTCGAGCGTCTACACCAAGAAAGGGGAGCAGCTGACAGAGCAGCCAAGGGAAAAGGAAAAAGGCCATGGTAACTTGTATCATTTAAATCATTATCCTTTGTATCTATCATTTTTTGAAAACTCTGTAATTGCATTTGCTCATACATTACATTAGGTTCTATACTTAGTGGCTAAATGGGTTGCGTACCAATTAGAGTGGCAACTGTGCATAGAACTTTGCCTTTAGAATAGTTTTTTTAGACTTCATAGGTTTCGACAGTCCTCACCAGAAGACTTCAGTTAAGGCTTCACCAGTAGCCTTCACCAGTAGCCTTCACCAGCAGAGCTTGTCTGCCTTCGAACAGTAGCATGACGTGTCCAACTCATCACTTATCAAGAGGATTATTAATTCAGATATTTATACAATATCAGTTTGAATTCAATCCTTCAACGATTGACTCCTGAATCCAAGGAACACGCCTTTCTAGCTTTTTCGAAGAATGAAGACTTTCGCCTCCTAAGCTGGACAGAGCAGGTGCACATTCTAACACGTTGAGACTGTATCAACTACTGCATGTCTGCAACTTTGTTGTCTTCCACCTGCTCATCTCAGCAACTGCTCCTCTTCATACCCCGATCAGTTCCAATTGAAGAAGAACTCAACACACAGCTCCTTGCATTTAATGCATCCAACCTAATAGATTTGTTACTCACTTCGTCTTCTCCAACGGTCTCAAGGATGCTTGCATATAAATTCTACCATTGAAGACTTGAAGAAATTAATGCTCTGAACTTATTCAACAACATCAAGTCATCTTACTCAGTGCATTCAAGAGATCGTAAATTGATCAACGAATTCCTCAACAACAACAAGAAGACTGCACATTAATTGCTATTTATTTAGTTCATTTTGTTGTATTCATTAACTATTCTTCAGCACAGTGAATATTCTGCTTTCCCAGATATTCACCTCCCCACCCCCAAACACAAGTCAAACATTTTTTACATCATCCATTAGAGATTTATGTAATAGAGCTTGTGGAAAACATTGTGCACTTTCAAATCCAAAGTTGACTATTTTTGTGGTGCGTAGTACTTTTTATAGTACGAACCATCTCAAAATTCATGTGTTTATTATGTTCCTGTATTTATTATTTGATTTCATTATCTCCTATTTAACTTATTCCCTTGAGCATCAAACTTCAGTGAACAGCCAAGTCTACTGGTAATACTTCACTAGCATATTTAATTTGTCTTCCTTACAAGTCTTTCGTTAATTCAACCTTTTCAATAGGTTGTTAGTACTTGTTTTAGGAACTCTCACGAAAAGTTTTAAAGTGTTACTAGGCTATTCAACCCCCCACCCCCACACACACACTTCTAGCATAGTATTATACCATTTGGGACTAACAACACCAATGACTTTAATGTCCACATTGCCCGTCAAATCCCTGTTCATTAGGTTAATATGTTGATCGTAACTCCTGATACGATTTGTATCTATCATCAAGGTCCACCAATTGGCCCCCGCACCATGGGCAAAGCCCGATTGGCCAATGCTGCTAAGGATGTGTTCAAGTTTATTTGTACAAACCTTATGCCTTCCAGCCACCAACACACCATGTCGTGGCACTAGACTATTCTGATCTACACCATCTTGTCTGATGGTTCTGTCAATGCCGGGCACTTGATCAACGCCCAAATTCACAGCATTATCATCAGCAGAACAAACTCAGGATTTCTTTTCCCGAGTTTAATTACTAGTTTGTCAAGGAGGGCCGGAGTTGTGACATACGAGACCCCAAGGTGGTGCCGTCAGAACACACAATTAACAAGCAAAGGGTAAAGTTATAACAACGATTCGCCAACGACTCAACAAATGCGGAAGCGAATAACATAATGGAACCCGAGCAAACAAGCTCCGAAATATAAAACAACCCAAGAGATAGTAAATCTCTCGGCCCAAAAATTCAAAGCATGTGACGCAACATTGGGCACGTACAACAAAACCACTTGTTACAATTTATAAACAATAATATATCCAAGTCATCGGCGACGTTACAGCCGGAACCCAACGTTAAACTAAGTCTACAACTCTAGTCTACACACTCCACGGCTATACATGCCGGAGTACAACATAACCAACAATATAAAAAAAACTCGAGATGGAATAAATATGTACTTAAATAAACATGGCTCGACTAACATTTGTCGGCTCACAAAAGAATTTACAAGTATAAGTACCAATGAAAACCACAAGCTTTACTACCCAAAGTGAAGTCTATATAACTTCACTTCACAAACGTCCTTTCCAAAAAAAACCAAGGCTACAAAATATTAATAGTAGCAACCTTCACAACAACCACACGTTCTATAGTAGACTCGACGGATTCCTTCGAATCACTAGCTCAGCTCGAATCTAAGGAAAACAAAGTAAACAGAGTAAGTCATAAAGACTTAGTAAGCTACTAAAGATGCAATGTCATGGCATGGCATTATGCTCAAATAAAACATGTACATCTCATGTCATACTTATAATATATCATTTCATGGTATAATCCTCAACATATACAAAATTCAATCCATAGTCACATAGAACATAGTTCTACATAATTCACCATAAAGTCATCCATATCAAATAGAATATGATTCTCAATTCCATTATGTGTAGCATGTTATTTCAACATTTTAACCTATCATCAAACCACCATCCACATAACCCAATTATACCATGAGTCTCATACCTCATCATTTAACATAACTCATATAATAATTCTTATATGAAAGACTATTGTTTCCATTCTAATCATGAATAGCATGTTATATTTTTAGTATAACATCATATCATAAAAATCATCATTTAATGAGCATGTTATATTTCTATTATAACATTTCATCAAGTAATCATCATCTCATGTAAATCATATCATTAACCGCGTATTACAACAATTCATATAAGTGCTCATATAAGAAACCACATAAGAGAGAAGATGATTCCTTTTCCGCATCCGTCGTGTAGCTCCTGCAAAACACGTTCAACCATATGTGTCCTCGATATCCCTTTCGTGGTATCGACGTCCCCGAGACAATCACATGCTCGAGTTCCATAGCTATCAAAGGTAGGTGTATTACTCTCGCAATGATCAGCTACATCCCCACCATGGCTATCGATGGAGGGGTGTGTGCAACCCGGCACGGCGATCCATTGCGATCACGAATCCCACAATTCGTGAAGACAATGCATCGTCCTGCTAAAGACTCAAACCAAAACGACGCCAGCTGGACTCAAACACAAGCACATGTAATATATACTCGCATGCTCAACCAAAGGAAAAGTATAACACAGCGCACTAATCTAATGAAGTAGATATTTACTTTTAACTAACATAGTTATGCATTTCTATGCTAACTAACACATAAACACATTAGAGCAATAATATCAAGTCTCTAATACCCAAGTGTTCTTCATACACTTGAAAACGCTCGGAGGCTTAACCTCCATCAAAACTACCCTAAATTTCGTAGCATCTTAATATGTGATTCACTATATTCATATTAGTCCCATAATCGACTCCGTTGAGTCATTTATACTCTTTCCAAATCTGAAGGCGTAAAAGCTATTTGCATCACAACCTTCCTATTATTCATTAGCTAATATTCATGGCTAAGTTCTCAAGGTTAACAACATTGTGTAACCCAAAATAATCCATTCCTTCCCAACCAAAATCCCAAACATGATTCATAGATCAACACTTAACATTTAGAGTCAATCATTACCTTTCAAGTATGCTTCTCAAGATAGCATTTAATCTAGCATCCTTTCACCCAAAATAGCCATTTATCTAAACAAGATGTAAATTCATAACCGAGATGTAAATTTATCTAGCATGCTCATAACCAAGATGTAAATTCATCTAGCATGCTCACAACCTTAAACTCATGAATTAGAGTTGAACAACATACTCTTATATACATGAAAGTCAACTCAATCCATGAAAGTCAAACATTACATTTTAATCATGTAATCCATAGTGATAATTCATTTTTCATGCTCACAACCAAAAATAGAAGTCCATCAAGCATACTTCCAAACTTTAATCATATAACATATGTGATTTCAATAATTCATAAATAACCAATAAAAACCCCTAAATCATTCATATCACCAATAACACCATTTACTACATAGGCATCATATCAAACCCTAGATTTCAAGGGAGTTATAAAACCATCATTCTCAAAGTCCAAACTTACAAAATGAAGCTTAATAATACACTTCATTAAACATGGAAATCAACCTACTCATGCTTCTAGCAAGTTCACTCTTCAAAACTCCAAATAAAGTCACACATAGCATACATGTGTACTCATTGACCTCAAATAGCAAGGCCTTTGTTTTCCTTAGGGTCAATGAGCACAAAATCCTTAAGAGGAGGAGTATAGTAGCTTACCTTCAAGCTCCACACAAACAAAGAAGACCAAAATCCAATCGGTTAGAAGTGGAGTAGAAGAGAAGAGCTTCCATTCTATAGTCTTGGCTTCAACAATGGACAACTAGAGCTATGGAGTCCCAAGCAAACCCTCCAAGAACACCTTCAAACTCCATGGAAGAGCTCTCTCACGTTTTTGGGGAGAGAAAGCGGTAAATGAGGTCCCCAAAGTGGGATCACAAACATAACATAGGGGAGAGTGAAAATTTTTTGCTCTTTGGAGGTGCAAGGAAAGTGCTAAAAATTCTCTCTCTAAAATTCTCTCTAAGACTTTGACGCCCTAATTAGGGTTACGCCTACATGCCGCCGGGCGGAGTAGGCATGGAGGCTCCTCCTCCGGCTGGGCCTTCGCTACCCTCGGCTAGCGTCCCTTTGGCATCCTCGTCAACTGGTCAGACTCCTTCAACATCCCCCCTTCCCACTTCATACGCCAATATCGTTGGAAACCCAAAACCTTTTGTTGGGAAGACAATGCCTGTTCTTCAAGCTATTCCCTTGGCTCCTAGAAACCATACTTCCTTCAATGGTGAGCCAGGGTGTATTTTTACCCCGTTGGAGGTCGAAACTGCCGACAAACAATTCACTAACACCATGGTTTTGAAGTTTTCGGCTGGACGCCCATCGGCACATGCTATACAGGAGGATATAGCTAAGTCATGGAAGTTAAACGGTCCTTTTGTTGTTGGTTTGTTAGATCCACGCCATGACATGGTTCATCTCTCGTCATCCGAGGATCTTGTGCTGGCCCTATCCAAAGAATCACATATGATTCAGTCGTGCATGTTTCGTTCATTCCGCTGGTCCTCAGACTTCACTTTTCGTAAGGATTCTACGAAGGTGGCAGTGTGGGTGCGGCTTCATCAACTACCTTTGACATACTTTAACCCGTCATTCCTTCAATGCATTGGCAATTCTTTAGGCAAGTTTTTTAGGGCGGATGATAAAACCCTAGCCTTAGTACGGCCCATGTTTGCTCGTATTTGTGTAGAGATGGATGTGTCGGAGAAACTCTCGTCTCGCTTTGAAGGGAATATTAACTTTTGTGTTGGTTGTGGTCTCCTTGGACATACAAAGGAGTTTTGTCGTAAGGGTTTTCGAAGGGCTGCCAAGCCTCAATCTGAGCAACTTGTTGGAGATACTTGTCCTGAGAATGGTGGCGTTACCCCGTCGAGGATTGTTTCTAAAGGACAAGAGGTTTTGGTAGATTGTACCCCCAAGGAATTGCCTAATTTTCCTGGGACAGCTGTGGTTAGTAATAAAATATGGGTTCCAGTAGACAAGAACGATAAGAATAAAAAGGGAGCAGCCCCATCGATGATAAAAGATTCGCAGGGCCACATCAAGGGGATGAAGGACCTCGAGAATAGATCCCTCCACGGAGATCCGACTGGTAGCAGGAAAGGTGAGGAGTCGAGGGTCCCTATCATAGGTGGTATCACAGTTAGTAACTCATATGAGGTTTTAATGGATTTAGATGGTGCTATTGACACTAATTCTGCTCAGGATGCAAATGGTTATAGGAATAACTCTGACACGGGTCATGACTGGCATAACGTATGGAAGGATGTTCCCCATCGCTCCCCAGGTTTGGATAGACGAGCTCTCTCAGTGAATGGAGATAAGGAACATAAAGCCATAGATTTGACCGCTTCTTTGACAGATTGGGACATGTCTTTAGTCAGAATTCGACCTTCCTTCATTCAATTTTGTGAGAATCTGCATAAACATCAGAAGAAAGTTTCTTTCGCCCAACAAAATGTCCGTTTGACTAGGGTTGCAGTCAAAGCCCAGACCCGATCTTCTCAATAATTTTCATGATGATGTTTATCTGGAATGCTAGAGGTGTTTGTAACAGACGCATTAGGAATTATATTCGTATGATTAAGAGACAACATAACCCCTTTCTGTGAGTAATTTTAGAACCAAAGGCAGCAGAGGATCGTCTTGGCTTGCTTTGTAGGCGTTTGCGTTTTTCAGAAAGTTTACATGCTAACCCAGTTAATCACCACATTTGGTTGTTATGGAATGAAAGGGTGGAGGTTAACCTGCTTGCTAGTTCCAATCAATTTATCACAGTTCATGTTAAAGTAGAGCAAAGGTTTGAGGCCAATGTTAGTTTCATTTATGCCAAGTGCACAAAGGAGGAAAGACGGGATTTATGGGCAGATTTGGTTACCTTTAGGAATCAATGCGCTGACCCTTGGATTGTGAGTGGTGATTTTAATGTTATAGCGCATTCTGGGGAGAAGCTCGGAGGGGCTCCGTGTGACCCTCGGGAACTTGATGACTTCAATAATTTCATTGCTCAGGCAGGTTTTGATGATTTGATTTTGGGCTTCGAGGGAAGCCGTTACACATGGTGCAATAATCAGGAGGGTATACACCGAATTTGGAAACGATTGGATCGAGTGTTGGCTAATGGGACTTTTAAGGTCAAGTATTGTTGACTCCCATAGGTTCTAAGATTTGGTTGAGTCATCTTCTGATTCTATTGTACAATGGCTAAAAGGTCTGCGTACCGATTAGTGTGAAAACTGTCTTAGAATCAAGGTTGTTTAGAACTGTTTAGTGTTAGTTTAGGCGCAGATAAGCAGGCTTTTATAGCAGCCTTGGAAGAACAGCAGACTTTGAAGTCTAAAAATCAAGAATAGCCAAATCATGGAATTATGACACATATAGTCCTATCTAGATATTTTTTGAAATATCTAGTCAAAATATCTTCATCGGATTTCACTTTAAAGAAGTCAACTCTTCATGCTGTCCAGACTGTCTCCTGAAACATAAAGTCTGAAGACATTACCCCTTTTAGCTAAGAAGACTTTCTCAGCTGCAACGCCTACAAACTGAAGCCTTGGGAATGTCTTTTCTGCACGCACTGCATCTCTGATGACTGTGGCTCTTACATCTCCCAAAGCGCCGAATTGCATTCAATGCAATAGAACGTTGGACACAGTTCTCTCTGCCTCAGTCCAATGGTCCAAAAGATCTCTCTGGTATTTATTCAAGTGTTGAAAATCTGAAGATATAACTCTTGCACTTTAAACTCTCAAGCTTCATCTTCAACACTCTAGCTTTCAAGAGATCAAAGGACAAGAACTAACACTTCACCAAACTTCCTGAAGCTGCAGATCTACCAGTCTTAAATTTGTTTCAGCTTCATCTAGTTTGTCTTTAAAAACTGTTCTTTACTTTAGCACGTGTGAGAACAATTAATCCTTGATTGTTCCTCTCACCATTATACACTTGGTTGAAAACTTATTTTGTACACGATCCATTAGAGATCTTACCTATAAACCTACTTGGATAAACAAGTGCACATTTTAAAATCCAAAGTTAACCACTTTGGTAGTGGATAGTACTATTCATAGTCGAACCACTTCTAAGCCTCGTGTTACATCGATATGCTTTTCTATATTTCTATTAACTGCTCATACTTAATCACTTCTATATCTGTGCTACTTAAGCTTGCGAAATTCGAATCAGGCTCGAGAACCTCTTTACTTTTCATTTGCATTAACACTTCTAGTTAAATCCTTTTAAGAAATCTTTAAGAAGTGTTTATAAAAAGTTTTTATAAAAACACAACTAGGCTATTCAACCCCCCCCCCTTCTAGCCTAGATTGAGCCTATTTTGGGACCAACAATTGGTATCGAGACTAATTACGTGAAAATTCATTTTTCCAAGCTTAACCTCTTGTGAATAGATCCATGGCTCACTATATCTTCCACTTAGAATACCCGCCGTCCCAATATTGACGAGGCCACTTCAAGTGTGTGGAAAGATAAAGTAATGAGATACATGAACTCTATTGACAACCGCTTGTGGCAATATGTTCTAACAGGTCCTCATGTTCCAATGAAGCCCAACCTACTTGCCGAAGTAGCCAGTGGACCTCCCGAGATACCTAAATCCATGAATGAATGGACAAACGAAGAAAGGAGGCTCGTTGAACTCGTCAGCAAAGCTATACACATCATATCCAACTCTGTCGACACAAGCACATATCAACAAATCATCAGATGCAAAACTGTCAAGGAAATATGGGAAGCCTTGGTGTAATATCTTGAAGGAGAGATCGCCCACCGAGACACAGAAAAGTAAAACTACATTCAACAATTTGATTCCTTCAAAAGGACCCTAAGGAGACTTTTACGACAAACTTTAAGGCAGATTTTGTGAAGTAGTAAATACATTTGTTATTCCTTAGGAAAAAGAATATAGTGTTAAGGAAGTAAATATGAGATTTTTAGCTTTTTAGGAAGTTTGTGGCATGTTAAAATTCTGTATAAAAGTC
>JABEVN020001355.1:0-25317 GCA_013146195.2 Codonopsis lanceolata
CCATTTTTCCGATGATGTTCTCGAGAGTTTTGTTGGTCGCCTAACGACACCATTAGCTTGTGGTCTGCAGGGAGGATTTGTGTCTCTCGATTTTGAACTCATCCACAGACGGCTGACGCCCCTTCAAAATGAGCCGTTGTCTGAGATGATCTCGAAGGTACCCCGTAGCGTATATGATATTGGTCTTAATGAATTCGATACCTTCCCGCATTTAAGACTTTCAGAAGAAGCTTCTACCCACTTTGTGAAGTAATCGACGGCTACCAAGACATATTCATGGCCATTAGATCCTTCTGAATTTGGCCTATGACGCCGATACCCCATGCTGAGAAGCGGCCGTGGGGTCGCTGGAGTTGTATAGACGCGCTGGGGCACATGTCAGATTGGCAAAGCGCTGACATTTGTCGCAATGTCGCACTCCACCGAATACGCCGGCCGAGCGCATCTAATAGTACCCCTGCCGAATGACTTTCTTTGATAGCATATGGTCGCTCATGGGGCCCACAGTACCAATACGCTGATCCATAATTTGCTCAGCCTTTAGCCCGATCGACACATAGTAAGTCGAGGCCTCGATAAGGCTCTTATACAGCCGCCACCGCCGAGTACGAACTGGGAGGCCCATCTTCTCAGGGAGACTCTTCCTTTTGTCTAACCCGTGGGGATAAAGATTTTCTCGAGCGATTTAAGATGTCAAGATACCGTGGCTCGTGATCCGCTTCGTGGGTCGCGTTGATTTTGAAACAAGATGCCGAGTGACCTTTTTCCCGACTATGAATGGCGGACTTTAGTTTCGCTGAATCGACTAGTGATGCCAGTGGCCGTGAGCATCGCCAATTGATTTCTATCTCGCAAGTGTAATGGAACGAGATAGAACCAAATCGGGCGGCAATCGTTATTAGCTTGGCATGATAGAGTTGCAACGAGGATCTCGGGTCTTCCACCTTCCTTCGACTTGATTTATAATCGGCCGAGTCTCCAGACTTCGAGATCTTTAGCTCCTTTGAGAGCTTCTTCTAAGCCAAGAATACAAAGCTTCATACTTCGCAGATTATTTGAACATTTGAACTCCAAACTTTATAGCCACGGGAGTATGAGAGTCGCCAGGATCGATTAACAAGATTCCTATGCCAAAGCCTCTTTTGTTTGCGTCTGGCCAAAGAACATTTGCCACAGTGTCCTGGCCGCTGATTTCCGTGATACCTTCGCTCCGGGAAACCGGCTCGCTTGCATCTTCTGGCCTCGTGAGGTAGATCGCCTAAGTGGTCCGCAATGACGCCCCTTTGATAGACTTGAGAGTGACATAGGTTACGTCAAACTCATTTAGAAGAAAAGACCACTGGCTAGTCTTTGTCGGGATGCAAATGATGACTTACAAGATGTATTTGATAGGGTCCATTCCCGATACGAGCTTGATGGACCTTCCTCTCAGAGATATGTCTGAGCCTCCGGAAAGGCCCGCACTAGGCCGATAACGCTTTTTTCTTAGTGCCGAATAGTTTAGCTCGCTCAGAAGTTTCCTACTTATGAAATATATGGCGGCTTTTCAATGTAGGAATCTTCTTTTCCCTGGGCGGCGAGCATAGCCCCTACCGATGTGTCTCGTGACGGTTAAGTATATGAGGAGAGGTTTATGGGTATGAGGTGGAGCTAGCAATGTGGGGATTGGTAAGGTAGGCTTTTATTTTTTCGGCTAGCCGGGCACTTCGTGTCCCGCACTTGATCATTATTCTTTTGAGGAGTTTAAAGAGGCTCACAGTGGTGGTCACCGTCTGATGAAACGGCCGATGTATCGCAACCGCCTAGGAAGCCTTTGACTTTCAGTGGGAGTTTTTGGCCGTGGCATTCTAGGATGGCTTTGATTTTGCCGGCTCGATCCGATGCCTTGTTCAGCTACTAGAAATCCTGTGACTTTGCCTCTCTGTAACCCCAAATGTGCATTTGGTGGGTTAAGCTTCATCCGTGCTTTCTCGAAGTCTTTCAAGAATTTCGAGATCTTTAATGTGAGCACCATAGCCGCTGAATGCACGATCATATCATCGACATAGACCTCCATCTTTTCAGGATCATGTCATGGAAGAGGTGGTGGCAGCTCCTCCGTAAGTGGCTCTAAGCATTCTTCAATCCAAATGGCATGACAAGATAACAAGAAGTCCCCAAGGAGTAGTGAATGAAGTCTTCTCCGGCTTCGCCGCCATTTTGATTTGGTTATAGCCCAAAGATGCCGTCGACGATTTAAGGATCGAACTTTGTGAGCGCGACGGCATCTACCACAATGTCAATGTTTGGTGGGAAGTCATCTTGGGCGACGCCATGTTGAGGTCGCGAAATCTACACAGATTCTCGACTTTCTCCGCTGGGCTTTGGAACTGGCCACTATATTGGATTACCTGTATTTAGCACAGTCGGGTATTCAACTACCCTGATGAAGTTAACGCTAAATGCTTCATAATTTCTTCTTTGACTTGTAGTGACCATTCGGCTTGATGCGGAGTTTTTTGTTTGACCGGGCGAGCATCCTGCATGTGGGAATCCGTGCTCGACTATACGGATCTAGGCCTGCATATCTTCATAGGACCAAGCAAAGATGTCGACGAACTCTTTGAGGAGATCAATGAGTGCCTTTCTTTCTCGGACCTCGAGGTAATCGCCGATTCTCGATTTCTTTGATTTCATTGTCCACCTGTGTTGATAGTGGACAAGTCTTCAAGAGTCGAATGATTCGTTCCTCGGTACTGACCGACTTTGCAAGCTCAAGCGATAATTTTATCTTTTGGGTCCATTTTATTAAATGACTCATTATCATAATTATTATTATTTAATGCGCCTTTTAAATTAGGTGCAACTAAGGAATAAGCAAAGACATCCATATTATTATTAAAAGCACATTGTATGGGTTATTACATTGTTGAGGACCCGGGGCCTGAGGTCCTCAATTATTGGTAGCGGATTGGTAGATGACCAATCCACAAGGCTAGGGAAAGAAATAGGGGTACTCAATTTTAGGAGCGGATTGGTAGATGACCAAACTGTAAGGCTAGTGGAAAGGAATAGGGTAATATATCCAAAGTAGTCCACCGTGATCCATGGACGCCAAAGTGGGCCGGGTCGTAGTATACTAGTTCTCGCAGAGGTTTATTAGAAATGGACTCAAACTCACAGGAGCTTTTTTCTTTTTTTTTTTTTTAAGTGCCTTTATCCATCATACCTGTGAAGTCGCCCCCAAATTTTCATTAGAAACTCCCCGGTTTAGAGCTTTAAGCAACATGGTTTTCACATCTTCGATGTCGCCTCCAATTTAAGCATCGGAAAGTTGGGTTTGGTATATGTTGGTCGGATTTAGAAAGTCGGGTTATTTTCTCGTCAAGGTGGGATTCTCGGCCGGTGGATTTTGGACAAGATATGGGTTCGGGTTAATGGAATTTGGGCATTATAAGGATTCCGGGTCGGATATGGGTATTAGGTTGGATAAAGGTTCGGGTTATCGGGTTTTGGATAATATAGGGATTTTGGTTTGGATATGATTTTTGGGTGGATATGAATTTTGGGCGTAGATATGGATTTTTGAATTGGATAAGGATTTTGATTGTGGATTTTGGTAGTCGGATTTTGGGCGGTGATAGGGATGTTGGTTGGATAAGGATTCTCGGGTAGATAAGGAGGGTGTGATGAAAAAGGGTTAAATTTTGGTAATAATAGGCATTTGGGTGGGTTGGTGTTTGGTCGGAAATTGGATTTGGAGGAACATGGAAGGTTGATGCTTCTTGGGGACTATAGCGACTGTGCTCATTTTGTGCCGCCATACCGCTTGATCTATTTTGCATCGACCGCTTTGTCCGATATGATAGTGATACCTCTCGATTTCGCACTTGTTTTCCTTATCAATCGACCAAGATTATTTTTGCCTTTCCAAATTTGGACCGATTTGTGAGGAAAGTGGGTTATGGAAGTATCGTGAGGCCGGGTCAAGGCTTTTGGGTTTGGAGTACAGCGTGCCTTTTTATTAATATTTTATTATTATTTTCATGTTCCCTAAAATTGACCGGATAAACACCTGCTTTATTTTGACAGTCTCAGGACTTTTCCTGGAACAGTGGATTCTTTCTCCGCAGTATAGGACCAACGTATTCCACCTCGCCTTCGACTCCCAGATCGGATCGTCCCAAAGGCGAAGGGCCTATACTCTTTCCAGATCCACCATCCGAAATGGACTAGGTCGAGCATCCGAGAATTATAAATCGCCCCTCGCTTATTGTTTATTGTCTATATATTTTTTTTTTGTGCGCACTTATTAATTTTTTTCGAACTTGCGCATTTTTTTTTGACATATATATTTTTTCTGATTTGATTTTTTTTTCTGATTTTTTTTTGACAGGGGCTGACCCACAATTCAAAAATGCAAAAACCGGTCGGTCTGCGAAGTGTCCTGAAAAACTATATGCATTCTAACGCTGGCTTATGCAGGGGTAGGTCGGCCATGGTGTAGGGTAACAGTCGAATATATTTACATGCGTGCACGTGTGTGCGATCTAGAAAGCAAGAAAGCCTTTATTTATTTTACGTATATGTGTAAAAATAGAACAAGTTATGGCCTGCCTTGTCTGCTTGTGTGATTTTCTGCTTGTTTAGTTTGAGCGCGAGCAAGCAAGCACATCACATTAAGAAATAGAAAGAAAAGTGGGGAAACTATCTATCCCTATTAATTACAAATTTTGGTCCTATGTCCCCAAAATAAAATGACAGAATGAATGTAAATATGTACAAATATACAGATTTACAGGATAAAGTGAAAAAGAAAAATGAACTGAAAGAAATAAATGAAAGAAAATAGAGCCGAAGTAAAGCCCCAAATTTTGTTGTGTTTGCCTCGAAATAAAAAATTACATATATATCATATATATATAACAGTGTTTGAAAGTTTTTGGTCAGCCAGGTACGCGGCGTTGTATGCTCCGGCGATACCACACTCTATTCAGAATGCTTTAAGGGTATCAATGGAGTTTCCAACCAATATACTTAGACCGCCTTATATATATATATATATATAATTTTTTTTTTGAATTTTCGAATTTTTTTTTATGTATATATATATTTTTTCGAATTTTTTTTTTGATTTGATTAATTTTTTTTAATACTCTCGAATATGCCTGTAACAGGTATCAGAACGAGACTGCTGCCAAATGGAGGATCATATCCACAAATATAGCCACGGTCGTAATGAGAACACTTTATTGAAATGCGTAAATTAATATAACGAGCATACTGCAGCCAGAAACAAAGAAAAGCCAAAAAAAAGGTTTTATTTTATGAGTCTAGCCCTCCGTTTTATTTAAAATAAAACAACTCCCAAAGAGTCGAGTCGCAATCAGCAGGTTCCCTGATGTGCCCGCGCCCGCGCCTTGGATAGGGTGCGCGTGCGATGGGACACCACCACCGCCTCGCTCCACCCTCCCTTGTTTAGGGAAGACGAAATCCAAAGTGCGAGAGAAGTGCCGCCTATATTAGCACGTTGGAATGTGCCTCTTGCTGCTTTCGAGTGGATTTTGTATCCAAAATGGGAACTAAGAGTTTCTTCATGTCGTTATCCCTTATTTCTGGGATAACAGATATGGGAATGCATTACCTTTCCATTCTCATTCTCCCCTTTATCTTTCAGTGAAAATAGAGAAGTGCAAGAAAAGATATTGTGACGCCCCCACTTATGGATTTATTAAAATAGCCTTATGGCTCAATCAGATCGCTATGGGAGCTATGTTGCGAGGCCCCACTGGATCTGAAAGTTTTAGAGTCGCCACCTTTATTTTAAGGCGTAAATAAAGGAAAACCGTAAAAGAAAACCGAGATTTTAGAAAACGGGTTCGGGGCTAAGTTACGAAGTCGAAGGTGCTAGGCACCCAACTCGCCTTTCGGTCTCAAAGCGCTGCTGGTCAAGTATGCTCATTGTTATATTAATCTAGCAAATAAATAAGGTCTTATTTTGACAAGGGAAAATTAAAATGTATACATTCGTGGCTACATTATTTACTACGGACTCGGCAGCCTCCTTCCAATAATTACAAACACATTTAAGAATATTGGCCATTATAACGGCTTTTACATAATTTTTCCTAATCTAATCCCGGCAAAGACAACGGCTTATATTGGCTACATTGTGCCGGATTTAAAATACAACTTTTGAAAATAAATAAAATAAAGAAAATACAAAAATAAAATAAAATACGCCTTAAAGGTATTACCTTTAGAGCGGTGGTGTTCGGCCTGTCCTCCTCCTGAGAGGGTCTTTTTTTTGTTTTGAATTGAATTGAACCGAATTGAACCGGATTTGAACCGGATTGTCTTTGCTGATTTGATTGATGTTTTGAGGCTTGGGCTAGTCAACTCTGGGCGCAGTAGACGACCTTTATTTGGGTAGGTTTTGGCCTTTTCTCGTTGGGCGGAACCTAGACTTAAGTTTTGAATTTTAGCTCGTTACTCAAAGTGCAGTAGCAGTGTGTGTTTTGTGTGGCGTGTTTATGTATTTGTTGTGTGTGTGCCGGGTCAGTGTGTGAGTGAGCCGCTGCCTAGGAGTATATGTGTGTGTGTGGGTCGACGTGAGGGAGTATATGCGGGTGAGTGAGGGAATGAGGGATTGTGAGCAAGGTTCTAAAAATCGTTAGCGCCGCTAGGCGCACATAGCCTAGCGCTGGGGACTAGTCGGCGTGATGGCCTAGAATCAAGGCATAATTACCATTTTTTTGATAATTTATATCAAAGATCAAGAACATTGAATACACATTTAATTTTTTTTATGTTTGTCATTTTATCAAACACTTGTCTATATTTGTAAAATGAACAAAATATACAAACCTACCATTAATCTCAATTCTCAATCCCAATCCCAAAGAATAAACCAGCCTAAGTTTAGAACTAAAAACAAAAAATATTTTATGCGCCCCCATTACCTCCTCTCTCGCCTCACCATTACCACTCATCCTTCCCTTTCTGGGTCGCCCCTCTCCTTCTCCCACACCGCACGCCACAAAATCAAAGTTTTACAAAAATAAATTAAGGTCGACGAGGTTTGGCCAGACGCCGATTGGTCGATTAGGCGGCGACTAAGAAAAGTCGCTAGAGAGCCTAAAGAGTCGTTTTAAACACTGATTGTGAGAGAGTTTGGGAGATTGGGTTTTTGTTTGTGAGTGGGGCGGCTGTTGGGTGAAGAGAGAGAGAGTTCGCTGGGAGGCTGGGAGTGATTGAGAGATTATGAGAGTGAGTGGGCCGGATGAAATGAGATTGTGAGAGAAAGGGAGTATTTATAGGGGGAATTAATTAGGGAGCTAAGGAAGGGGGGTGGGTGACCGGCTGGAAAGGGCGGCTGCCATTTTTTCTTTTTCTTTTTTTTTGTTTTGGTTTTGTATTCTTTTTTTTTTTTTCCGTTTCTTTGCTTTTCTTTTGTCTTTTCTTTTTGATTTCTTTTGTCCTTTTCTTTTCTTTTTTTTTTCTTTCTTTTTTTTTGTTTTCTTTCTTTTTATTTCTGTTTTATTTATCTTTTCGATTTTCTTTCTTTTTTGTTTTTTTTTTTTTATCTTTATTCCTGAAACATGCAAGAAATAATTAGTAGTTTATTTTGCAATATTTATTGGACAATATAAAATAAAGTGCAATTTAATGGTCTGAACACCATGGGCCTACCAATTTTGCTTATTTTCACATGTTTTTCTAGCCACAACAAAGGCCATCGGGCCAATCATTGAAGTCGGCCCAACGCAAAATTTCACCGGGTCTATAGAACATAAAGCCCAACCCGGATAATATCGAGTGGGCTAGTCGGGCCATTGGATCGGGCCACATTTTGACAGCTATAGCCCCAACAATTGAGATTTCCAGTTTCATAGTCGACTGGGCATTTCCAAAATATTTTATGAAAGTTATTTGTAGCCGTAAAAAAAAAAAAAAAGATAGCACGTGAGCGGTTAAAAGTTTCACAATAAGTATAGGCCAACAATTTTTTCAATTTCCAACCATTCTGCACTTCGTTTTTTTTTTTTTGAAACTGGAAAAAGACCTGTCATGCATCGTAATGCAGAAAATTATGCAATGTGGTGCACAAAATAATACATCACGATGCATGCATGAAGTGTCTTTTTTCAGTTTCGAAAAAATATGGATGTATAAATCGGTTTAAAACTTTCCAGAGTGGACTGATTTGCAATTTTTTCCTAATAATATTTGCGGTCCATAACTAATTTGTTAGAATGATTCTGATGAAATCAATTATGAATGGTAGGACATGCAGATATTAACGTGCGATTTTGTGTCTTTTTCAAGTGTTTGTTTTATGCAATTGAGCTGTCATATATTAATTATGCAATTTATGTCTCTCTCTTTTTGTGTGTTTTTATAATGAATAATCATATGAAATATATATTCCAGAAAATGTTGGTTCTCAACATTTAAGTTTTGGAGGTTCTGTTCAAAGAGGGTTATACCCGACTTTAATTCCTCATTTATTGGATATAACAAACGGTATGATATTCAACCACTAAGTAATAAGGAAGAATAATTCGATGAAATCAATTGGGAATTTTGGGCCATGTAAAATTATAGTGTTACTAATTGAGTATAACTAATCATATTTGTGATGTATTATTCAACTTTATTTAAGCATACAATTTTCAAACGATGTATCCGTACAACGCACGGGTGAGTTACTAGTTGTTTGTAAAGGAATAACTTCCTTGACATTGTATTCCATGAATCGTCGATATATACATGACTAATGCCTAAAATCTAGGAATAATTTTAGCATCCTACAATCATTAGGATATCTTCCTAATATAACAAATCACTACAACAATGGAAGAGATTAGGGAAATCTTTCCCGCTCTATTTTATCAATTAGGATATCTTCCTAATATATACAAATCACTACAACAATGGAAGAGATTAGGGAAATCTTTCCCGCTCTATTCTATCAGTCCCAATCGAAGAGGAGGTGGCGAATCGAAAAATGTCATCAAAATCATCAAAAAGTATGCGCGGAAGCCCTTTAGTGAAAATGTCAGCTAAATGATACCGAGACGGAACATGAAGAACATGAACTTCCCCTTTCGCGACTTTCTCATGAACAAACAGAATATCCCACTTGATATGCTTGGTTCGCTGATGCTGCACTGGATTCCCGGACAAATAAATAGCACTAATATTATCGCAGTGCACCAAAGTGGCCTTGGAAAGAGGAACATGTAATTCTAGTAAGAGATTCCGAATCCAACATGATTCGGCGACGGCATTAGCAATGCCCCTATATTCGGCCTCAGCACTCGATCGGGAAAGGGTAGGTTGCAGCTTAGAAGACCAAGAGATTAAATTAGAACCCAAGAATAAACAATAGCCTGAGGTAGAACGACGGGTATCCGGGCACCCACCCCAATCCGCATCTGTATAAGCAGTAAGAGAAGTACAAGTAGACTTCGAAAGATGCAATCCAAGAGTAAGCATCCCACGAATATACCGCATAATACGTTTGAGACCAGCCATGTGTTCCTGTCGAGGATCTTGCATATGCAAACATATCTGTTGGACCACATAACTGATATTTGGTCGAGTAAAGGTGAGATACTGCAATGCTCCGGCTAAACTACGATAAAAGGTAGGATTCTCATATGGTGAACCCGCCGAGCCACTGAGCTTGGCATTGGCGTCTACTGGTGTCAAGGATGGTTTACAAGAGAGCATACATGCTCTATTTAAAATATCTTCAGTGTATTGTTGTTGACACAAAAATAGTCCCCCGTTGGCGTGTGTCATAGAAATACCCAAGAAAAAATTTAACTGCCCAAGGTCCATCATTGCAAATTCGGACGCCAATGTGCCCATAATAGAAGCCCGAAGCCTGTCAGAGGATGTAGTAAGAATGATATCATCGACGTAAAGTAACAGATACGCCATATCAGATCCCTTAGCATACACAAACGGAGAGTGATCGGATTGACTGTGGGTGAATCCCATAGTAAAAATAAAATCTGCAAATCTCTTATACCATGCCCGAGGAGCTTGCTTTAGGCCATACAGAGATTTCTTCAACAGGCAGACATAATCGGGATGAGTCTGATCACGGAAACCCAGAGGCTGATGCATGTATACTGTCTCATGTAAATTACCATGGAGAAAAGCGTACTTGACATCCAATTGATGGATAGACCAAGACCGTGCAAGAACCTAGCTAAGAACGGTACGGATCGTTGTCGGCTTAACAACCGAACTAAAAGTCTCTGAACAATCCACTCCAACTTGTTGAGACCGGCCATCACCTACAAGACGAGCCTTATACCTTGCAAAAGATCCGTCATAGTTCTTTTTATGAGAAAAAATCCACATGCAACGAATAACATTAACATTAGACGGACGGGGTACAAGTTCCCACGTCTTATTTTGAATCAAAGCATCAAATTCATCAACCATAACTGCTTTCCAGTTGGGGTCGGACAACGCATATTTAGGATTTGAAGGAATGAGGGAAAAAGAAGAAGAAAAAAGGTTAAAGTGATGCTTAGGTTTGACAATCCCACTCATGCTCCTAGTGGTCATAGACCGAGGATGTGAAGACGGGACTGAGGGAAGGGCAGCAGACTCCACTGCAGAAGGAACATGAATGGGGATGGAGGAAGAGTAAGGTTGGCCGGTAGGTTGGGGAGACCGAGGCCCAGCAGCAGAGGTTGTAGAAAGTGGGTCGATGTCCGGCTGGGCTAGTGGGGGGCCTAGTGAATCATTCGGCCGAGAAGGAGAAGGGGCGGACTGGGCCTGGGATGGGGGATTACACAAGCCATGGAGGAGAGGATTAACAGGCGGATCAAAAATAGAATAGTCCCGACTTGCGGTGGGTAAAGTAGTAGCTGAAGCAAAAGGAAAAATCTTTTCCTCAAACACCACATGACGAGAAAGAATAATCCGGTGAGTTTGAAGATCATAGCACTTAAATCCCCTATGGTCAGAAGGATACCCCAAAAAAACACACGGATTAGAGCGAGTGTGAAGTTTATGGATAGAAGTGGAGGGAATTAACGGAAAACATAAACACCGAAAACCCGTAACTGAGAGTATGATGGGTCACGATGATAGAGAACTTGGGTGGGGGAGACGTGACCAAGACCTTTTATGGGAAGGATATTAAGGAGATATGTTGCCATGGCTAACGCATGATGCCAAAAAGAAGATGGCATGGATGAATGGGCAAGAAGTGTTTGAATGAGATTATTAATTGTGCGAATTTTCCTTTCCGCCTTGCCATTTTGGGAAGAGGTGTGGGGACAGGAGAAACGAAAACTCATGCCATTAGCACGGAAAAAAGATTTGAATTGATTGTTGTCAAATTCCCGTCCATTATCACATTGAAAACACTTAATTTGCCGTTCAAATTGGGTTGAAATATGTTTACTAAAAGAAAGAAAAATGTCTGGAACCTGAGTTTTATTTCCAACTGGAAACGTCCAAAGAAAATTGGAATAGTCATCCAAGCATAAGAGATAATATTTATGTCCCGAGGTACTTAAGATCGGAGAGGTCCACAAGTCACTATGAATAATATCAAAAGGCAAGAGAGTGGAAGAAGAAGAAGGATAAAATGGTAATTTGACATGCTTGCCAAGAACACACAAAGCACAAATACCATTTAAATCAGAATCCATACATGGAATAAATTTTTTATTGCAAAGGGAGCGAAAAACAAGGGCTCCAGGATGACCTAGTCTATTATGTCATAAACGTGAACAAAGAGCAGAAAAAGTAGATGGAGAAGTGGACGAGGTGCCAGAGTTGTTGGTGATTGGATATAGATCCCCGGAGCTATCACATCTCATTAAACGAACCCCTGTTTGAATATCCTTCATAGAAAAACCAAAAGGATCAAATTCAATACTAACATTATTATCAGTTGTAAATCGACGAACATAGATCAAATTTTTAATCAATTTAGGAGCATGAAGAACATTAGACAATTTAAGGGGAGGAAACGGAGGAGAAAGAGTATGTTGTCCGTACCCACAAATAGGAATAGTAGTACCATCACCGACAGTAATAGATTTATTTTGATGACTCAGATTAAAATAAGATGAGAGCATACATGAAGAACCCGTCATATGAGAGGTGGCACCGGTATCCATGTACAAATTGTCATCGGGAACATGCAGGGACATAGTATGCATCACAGACTCAATGTCTGTTGGCACAAACGAAGATGAAGATGTCCCTGGTCCATGAGCAGTATAAACTTGGGCTGGTCGTTGGCCCAAGACACCCTGTTGGTCTTGAAAGGTGGGCGGGCCCAACCTGTAGTTGGGTATGGGCATGGGGGAATGGCCCATGGAGGTGGCTGATAAGGAGGTTGATAATTACACCAAGGGGGAGAGGCCTGTTGCTGCCAAGAATGGCCTTGTGCCGAATTAGGAGACCCACGACAGCGACCCCTACCGGATTGAGAGCGGCCGTTGCCGCAATCCTGCTGCCGTCCACTGTTAGGCTGACTTCGCTGGTGACTATTCTGACCTTGGCCGTTGGAACGGTGACCACCACCAGATCTGTTCCCGCGATGTTGATTGCTGCCGATTCCAGCCGGATCCTTGCTATCCTCAACTCCATCACTGCCGGTAGCAAGAAGGGTCGAGTTTGTTGCATTGGATGCCATGGTTGCTTGTTTGGCCTTGCGAGATTCCTCCATAAGTAACTTCGAGCGAACCTCATAGAAAGAGGGAAGAGGGTCACTCTGTTGAATAATTGCTGCCACACTGTCATAGCTTTCATTCAACCCAACAATAGCTTGTAAAACCATGCGATTATTCGAAACCGGTGCATCAACATTGGCCAATTGATCTGCAAGATTCTTCAATTCCTTGCAATATGCTGACACCCCTGGATAATCATCCAACAAAATCTAAGAGAATTGATTCTCAAGTTGAACGACACGGGAATGTTTGTTGTCTCGGAAAATGCCCTCGAGACGTTCCCATGTCTGCTTAGCCGTCGATCCCGGCTCGAGAATGGTCTGAAGTAAATCAGGGGAGATGGTTCCATAGATCCATTGAAGAACTAGGGAATCCAATTTCGCCCATAATTTTTTGTCAGATGTCTCCGCATTGGCCTTGTCATCCGGTGAAGGATCGACAATATGATCGATAACATCAAATACCTTGCAATGGATGCGGAAAAGTTCCGCCCACGACACATATTTTCCTGATTCTGTTGCAAGAATTAAAGGAATCCAATTCTTAATGTTGCCGACCGTGAAAGCCGGATGCAACGATGGAGGAGCCATAGAGAGACGACAGAAAGGAAAAACAGGAAGAAGAAGGGTAGGCAGAGGAGGGCAGCTCTGATACCATAAAGGAATAACTTCCTTGACATTGTATTCCATGAATCGTCCATATATACATGACTAATGCCTAAAATCTAGGAATAATTTTAGCATCCTACAATCATTAGGATATCTTCCTAATATAACAAATCACTACAACAATGGAAGAGATTAGGGAAATCTTTCCCGCTCTATTCTATCAATTAGGATATCTTCCTAATATATACAAATCACTACAACAATGGAAGAGATTAGGGAAATCTTTCCTGCTCTATTCTATCAGTTTGATAACAAGAAATGGATTCGAAAACTCAACTAGCATAGTCATTCAAAATTTACAATTTAAATGGGTTAGGCAAGAAATGAAATTAATTCTGTAATGGACGAAAAATACCCTTTTGAAAAGTCTTTATAATCGTTTCATTAACAAAATTGGATGTTCATTTTTATTTTTTAACTAAATTAAGAAAATTGAATTTTTGGTCAGTTTATTAAGACATGTACATTAGTGTCCATGATGTCCACATACAAAATTAGAAGTTTACACATAAGTATGAAAAATGAAATTAATAATTTTTTTGCAAAAATAAACATGCATTTAGAGATCAGAAAATTTTAAAAATAATACCCTTTTTTTCTCATTCAGTATTTGCCCTAACTTTATCGTATTGAACATTTAGTAGATTTCTAGAGTTTATTTAGAGCATCCCAATGGAGATGTTCTTATTTCTCATTCTTTGTGAGTCTCAGTGCCACATCCCCCAATTTAAAAACACATCTTCCCAAAGGTTATGTTCTTCCACCTTGTTTCTTATGGGTCGCATTGTACATTTGTACCTTTACACTTATTTTTATACTTTTCATTCAAATAAATTCATAAATAATTTAAATTTAAATATGACACATTATAAATACCTTGTACAAATATATAAAGCTAAGTATAGTTTTAAATAACATATTAAATATTTTTAATATTTCATATAAATAAATATAGTTTTAAATAACATATTAAATATTTTCTATATTCCATATTCGTTGATGCACACACATTGTATGTGCATTTAAATTAATAAATACATTTATTGTGTAAGAAAATTTCATAGATGAAAAATATAAATAAGAGAAAAAGTTGGCTAGTGGGTTGTTTTGTGTTGAGACATTATATGATAGCTAATTATTGATTAAAGCATACTCTAGCAAGCCTTAAGCTACATTTGTTGGATGAGTTGTGTTAAAAGTGGGTTATGGGAGAGAGAGAGAGTGTGTTGAATTTCTATTGTAAGTGGCTGCCAACATGAGAGATTCCAAGTCGTTGATTATGACATCCCACTGTCCTCACAAAAGAAAAATACTCCAACTTTGGTACTTAATTTAAACTAATCTTTATTAAATTAATGCATTTGCTAGCAACATGACAAGATGGTCAATTATATTAATACCATTCTTTTTTAAATAGGGTCACTATATATATATAAGCGAACACCAATGACAACATCGACGGGAGGAGACCAGAGATACTAATAACAACAGACTTATGCTAAGTAGATGCAATAGTAGTTTCAATACAACTGATAAGTTAAAGGGCTAAATGTATCATTAGTCTCTGAACTTTGACCAAACTCATCATCAGTCCCTCACCTTTAAAAGTGATCACCATTGACCAAAGATTATATTTTTTGTTCACCTTTAGTCCATAGCCAACGTCGTTTGTCTATTGTCGTTAAATGAGCATTTGTCACTCACATGCACAAAACAGGGGGTCATGGATAACATTATCAAAATAAGAGGGTCAATTGAAAATTTCACACCCAGTTCATCTTCATCTTCTCCGACTGTTTCAAAATTTCATACCCATTTCATCTTCATCTTTGTCGTCACCCTTCTCAGTGCATCTGCCCTCCCCATCACCACCAACATCGACTCTTTTAGCTCTTCCATTGTTGTGTCCAGCTCCGAAACCTCCCCGTCCACCAACCTCCCCTCCCATCTCCCCAATTCCAGTAGCGGTGCCACCGCCAAACTCTCCTACACTCTCGCAAGTGGTGACTAGTGAGTGGTGAGATGAGAAGGGGAAAGGGAAAATAGTTGAGGTTGGTTTATCATCTAATCATGATGCTAAGATGAAGTCTGATTTGGAACAGAAATTCGAAACATCGATTGAAAGCAAAGTTCCTGGGGCTAAGAGTCATGTAGGCGACTTAGCAGGACAAGATGGGAATCAGGTTTTGGGGAATTCTGGAAGAGCTAATACTACAAGAACAAGTCATATGGAAAGATATCAAGATATAGCCAGAAATAATGCATCAAGATTCACTTATTTCCCTTTTCAAGAGGAAGATGAGAACCTAGTTGTTGACGAGGCTGAGATGGAAGTTCTGCAACTAGAAAAGAAAGAGGAAATAGAAGATTGGCCTGGTCCATTCTCAACAGTAATGAAAATTATCAAGGACTGACAAATAAATGCTATGGCGCAACAGAGTTCATGTTTGGACAAGAGTGGCCCTACCCTTGTGAAATGGATGCCCAGAAAGGATCAACACAATTGCTTAAAGTTGATCGCTCCCTCGCTCCAAGATCTGTGCATGACATTTCTTGCCAAAAATGCAGAATGATGAGCGCAAGATTTCCACGAATTTTCCCGGGAATTTTCTGCTATTTTGTGTTATTTTTTAGTTAATTATGCTTTGGAAATATTATTATTTGTGTTTTTGTGCTTAATGTAGGTTTCCATGCATAATCAAACAATTATATGGTATTTAGCACGAAGTTCAAGACAATTCCAGGCTTAAAAGTTAATTTGAAAATTATTTGCTCAATGTCCGTTAAGTCCGTTAAGTAATCAAGGCAATTGAGGCTTAACAGGGGCTAACGGAGGCTGACTGTGCTAACAAAGGACTAAACTAAAGAGCTGAAAGTGGAAAGGAAGGCGACGCTCAGTCCAGGAAGGCTAGAGGCACTGGAGTAACTTCTAGAACTCGGGAGGCAGAGCAAAGTCGTAACCCGCGTGTGCGTTGTTGATTTCTCACTGGCTCCACGTGTCGTCGCCCCAGCCAGCCTCATCAGGGCCGACCCGCGGTTCTCCTTCATGGACCCAAGTCCACCCGACCCATCCTGATCCAATATTCAACCTGCGTTCTAGCCCACCTTCCCTCACACTCCCTCACCCGTTTCATCTGGAGCAACCCGCGAGATTCAGTCTGGGCTGCCCCTTGCCTAGCCCCTTTTCCTTTCCCTTTTTTGCCCCCAACTTTCCTCTGTTCTGCCTAAAATACCCCTTACTCCTTTATTCTTCTCCAGTTTAATCTGGCAGCCTTCATTTGTGAAAGAACAAGCCCCCATTGCGGGACAAGCTCCCAAAATGGGGCACCAGCCCTATTTTTCCAAAACTCCAACATTCTTCCAAAAAATTGTTTAACATTGAAGGTTTGGAACATCATTTCAAGGGCCAAGGAAGCATTTACAAGGGATTTCAACCCCAGAAACGCGATTTGTTCGGTTTAATTCTTCCTATCTCTATTCTTGATAGTTATAATTTCTTGGGTTGATTTATTTTGTAAATGAAGAATTGTTTTATGCTTAAAATATTTATGGAATGCAATTATTTTTCTATGTTCAATGTAGTGTTTTAATTCAATTTATCTCTTTATTTAGTACACAATCATGTTCGTTATAATTTTGTGAATTTAATGCTTTTAATTATTTGGCCAATAATTAAATGATTTTAGAAATATTTAGGATCTGCGAGAGCTACCTTTATATTTCGAACCAATCAATTTAATAGTTGGTGTTTTGTGACACACACCGATAGTCATCATGAGACTAGATTTGACACGCGATCAAACCACCTTAGCCATTCGCGAGGTCGGGGAGGTTAGGGTTGACTATAAGATGCGAGAGCCCGTAGTTAACTAATTTTATTTGTCTCGGCTACCAACAGGAATTGTAGAAAAATTTAGAGAATTTCTTTTTGCGAAGTATTACCCATGCACTTGGTTATTATTGTGTGATCTTCATGTTTTTAATGGTGTAGCGAACCATTAGATGATCACTAGAAATGTAGGATAAGATGCGAGAGCCCGTCCTATTAATTCCGAAAATCACATTAATTGTTTATGTTACGTGAAACCGAGAGGAGATCGTGCGTAGATAGTCATTGGGTGCTTGGTTTGACATGCAGATATTTTCTCCTATGTTATAAGAAGCGAGAGCCCGTTGCTAGGAGTTGTAACTAAATTTTCTATACGTTGCGAGAGCCCGTAGCGAATATTATAGTGCGCCCGACTACCAAGACTTGAGTTAAAGAATAGTAAAAAGATGATTAAATTAAACATCGGCTAGACTAGAAATAATGCATTCCTATATTTTTATCTTGATTTGTTGTTGTCAAACCACCTCCGCTTTAATTTAGATTTAATTGCTTTCTAGGTTGTTTATATTTTTAGATTTTAATTCATTTTCTTTTCGCTCAAATATAATTAGTTAGTATAATTTCGGTATTTAGTTGGAGTGAGAATTACGCGCATTCCATGTGGGATCGATAACTCGTACTTAGGTACACTTTAATACTTGATACGATCGGGTATTCTTGTCCGAGTTGCGTTTTTGCGCACATCACTGATGCAATTACTTCCCTTGACAGTGTGTCTGATGTACTGAGACATAAGCTTAGTCAGCTGCTTTGTGATTCTTGGAGGATGAATGCCCATTTTGTTGACATCCTTGTAAGTGGATCTCTACAGTACATCTCCTCTCTATGAAGATATCATTCGAAATTGGCGTCTAAGGCTTGGTTTAAATCTGGCGAAGCAATCCCATCTTCGGTCTTCTCTCGCATCAGATCCAGCGAAGACGACACCATCTTGGTTTGGTTATCTCTCCCTTGCGCAAATTTGAACCCAAGTCTTGCAATTTGAAGCCCAATTCCTCATCTCAAGTAAGATCTCTTTGATTCTATGGATTTAAGTTATGATATTGTTGAGATTATTGCTTCGGAATATGTTGTTTGTCATTGAAGATATGGAAAGGTGGGTGTTGTTGAAATAGTTGGAAAAGATGAAGATGAACTAAGTACGAAATTTTCAATTGACCCTCATATTTTGATGATGTTATCCATGACTCCCTGTTTTGTGCATGTGAGTGGATCGTGCTCATTTAACGACAATAGACAAATTTCGTTAGAGCTAGGGACTAACGGTGAACAAAAAGTGTGATGTTTGGTCAATGGTGATCACTTTTGAAATTAGGGGACTGATGATGGGTTTGACCAAAGTTTAGGGACTAATGGTGCATTTAGCCCAAAGTTAAAACATTTAAAGAGTAGATGAGAGTGAAGAAAATTAAATTAGGCAAAACTATTTTTTTATGCAACGTACAATTTGGGTAAAACTAATTTAACCTCGTACTTTTAATATTTTAAATATTATCAATGTACTAGTATTATGGGCAAAATGTTGACGGTGTACAAATAATTTGAACAAACGTCACCAACATCGTTAAGTTCACATCCAAATTCTTTAACGGACATCCAATATTGTTGACAAAACGATAACATGAATTTTTTCTAAGGGTATTTTCGTTCATGAACTTTTTTATTTGCTGTTGAGATAACATGTGTATGAAAAGTCAAAATTGAATTTAAGAATATTTTACATTGTTTGATAACAAGAAATGGAGTCAAAAATTAGCATAGTCGTTCAAAGTTTACAGTTTAGGAGTAGATGGGTGAGGGAAGAAATGAAATTAATTCTGTAATGGACGAAAAATACCCTTTTGAAAAGTCTTTATAATCATTTCGTTAACGAAATTGGATGTTCGTTAACGAATTTGGATAAAGACTTAACGGAATTGGTGACATTTTGTTCAAAATATTTGTACAATGGTCTCATTTTGACCCTAACATTAGTACATTGGTAACATTTGGAATATTGCAGTACGAGGTTAAATTGGTTGCCTCCAAATTGTACGTTGATTAAAAAAAGTAGTTTTCCCATTAAAATTAAAGCAATGTATTTTTCATTGCATTCAACAATGTATTTTTCATTGCATTCAGCAAAGGATTACCCATATAGTAAACTTGTTTAGTTTATCAACCTAAGACAATTTAATCCTAGCAAACCTATAAAGAATATGATAGATGTAGGAAGAGAGAAGAGTGAAGACTCAGATGATTTATATAGTTAGTGAGGCATACATTTCCTTGTACTTAGCCTTGCAGCACTAAAACCTTACAAAAAATATGAAGTGCCTCAAAGCATGAGTCAAATGATGGTGTTTCATTTTCAGGTTACACAAACAACAAATGTTTGAGTGGCTTTGGGGTAGAAATCCCATAAATTGTGACAGTGCTCCACCGACAGCTAATTAAGTGAAATGTAAGTCTGCCGATATGAATGCAATATGGAAAGGATGCTCATGCTCATTCTTGGAAATATTCATTCAATCTTCACCTTGGAGCCTCTTTGATACTTGATCTCAGTTCAAATGAGTAGAAATAAGAAGTACAAAGGCTAAGTCTTTCGATGGAAGAAAGAACTCAAATCAAGAAATAAATTTGATCAAGTGTTTGTGAGGTAGTTGTTTTTTGATAAGTGCATAATTTCCCAAATTTTCCCCATATTTTGACTCCAATGTCTATGAAATTTAATTATATTTTACCAAGAAATGTGTGTTTATTGCGTTCTTATTGTGTTCTAGGTTCTCGTGGAAAAATCGAGGGTTCAAAGTTTCAATTCATTGTAATTTGAGAGCATTCAAGGTAACCAGTGAAGAATCGTAATGATTAGAGCCAATTCTATTCAAGTCTGTTAAGTGTTTCAATGCAAAATGAGCCAATGAGAGCTAACGGAGACTGAAGCAGGACCAAATTGCAAAGCTAGAAGCATAGGGGCCATAGCTCGCCATTTGAAGAAGGCAGGGGCACCAGAGAAATTTATAGAAATCTAGGGGAGGGCGGTGCAATTTTTTATTTCTTCATTAATGCGTTGTCCGGTTCCAGCCTTTCTTCTCTCACATTTTAGCCTTTAAACTTCAACCTTTTGGCACTTTCACCCCCTGGCATGAAGAGCACTCAAGAAGCTTCATTTATATATATCCAAAGCAACCCCAAATCAGCCCTAAGTCCCCATTTCGGGGCAAGACACCCAAATCATCTCCGATCGTTCACGAAGGATTAAATCCCATACTTCTAAACCAAAAATTTGTCCTAATTGAAGGTTTTGAGCATCAAATCAAGGGTCCATGGAACAAGATGAAGTAAAATCAACCAAGAATTACAACATTAACTGGTTTATTTCTTCCACTTTCTTAAAAAAAATTATTGTTGTAATTTATTGGGAAAACTTTACATGAATCTTGATATATTGATGATGAGCCAAATATATTTATGGCTCAAACGCTAACTAAGACACAATTTATTCTAACTTCACCAAAGGCACCATCTAGCCATTTTTGTAGCTTTTCATGAGACTTAATCATAATAATAACGGTTACGGTAAGGTCTATATATCACACGTTAAACAATTATCTTTGTAAAAATAAAAAAATAAAAAATAAAAGATATTAATATATCAATGCAGTTTCAGTAAGGAGTATTAATGTGATACTACGGTCCAAGCCTTGTGTTCCACAACTTCAGGGGTCAAAGTGTTGATTCTGTAACTTCAAAGGGGAAGTGTAACTTCTCCAAAGCTTGTGGAGCAATGGTCATGCATGTGTCCCTAGGGTTGAGCGCTCGCGTTCGCCTTGCTGTGTTTGTTTTTTTGGGGGGGGGGGGGCGGTTTATTGTTTTGTTAACTTTCATGATTTGAGGTTTTTGTTTCCTTATTTGCTTTAGGGTTTTTAGAAGCCTTTAATTGTTTTAGGGTTTGCAACATATATAAAGATATCCCAAACATTAAAATTAAGGGATATTAGAGATTTTATAAAATTGATTGACATCTATTCAGTTGTTCACATAAATTGTGAGTTTTGCTGGTGATAAAACACATACGGGAAAGATTACCTGGTAAAAATAAGAAATAAAGTGATAATACAGAGTATCGAACTCACGAGGAAACAATTTGGTTGTTCTTAATGAATACCAAGCACATAGCAATTTTGACTAATTAAAAAAAACTAAAGCAATGGGGACTAATTAAAAAAAACTAAAGCAAGAAAATAAATAAAACGATATTTAAACGAGTTGATTTCAATGAGAGAGGATCTAGGGTTTTGACTTTCAATTGGATCTTCCATTGTGATTTAATAAGAGATTTCTATTAATACTATTCTATTTTTGGAAGTCGGGTATTCAAAATTCACTGCTAAGGGTCGTCGGTTCGTATAACGGTGCTAATTAAAGATATAAAATTACGGGCTTTCGCTACGTATGAATTTATGCTATTAATCGCTTCCAAACACAAAACCCCAATTGACTATCTTAAAGGATGATTTGTAACATTGACTAACCCAACCAAAAGACAACTATGTTGTATTTTTCAAAATTACCAAGTCACTTTCATGCAAAAAATAATTTCCAAAATCATGTAATAGGTGATCAAATTATTACAAGCATTAAGACCACAACATAATACCCAAAAATTAGTGAATAGCAATTAATAACAATGCCAAAATTAAAATTACAATATCCAAGCCAATTTAATATCAAAACCCTAGGCAAATAAATTAGCTTATAATGATAAGAAAATAAATCAAATATTCAATAAAAAGTATTATCATTAAATAAAGGTAGAGATTCAAGTTTACAATACTTTATAATGGAGGAAGTGATTAGAATTCCTAGCTTTTCCTTGGACAACGATAGAGTAAATGGAGAGAGAGAGAGGGAGAGAGAAAATGTTGTTGGGCAGCTACTATTCGTCTCTCCCTATCCCCTTCCCCCAAAACGTAATGACAACAAGTTCAAGTTCCCAACGCGAAGTCTACATGACTTGTTGTTCTTTCCAAAAGAGTACAAAAGAAGGACATCTTTAACAACCTCGTTGTGAGCGATCTCAGACAAGCACGAACTCAGCGAAACTTCAATGGGAAGGATCTAGACGGCTTGGATCTAAAGAAATAAAAAGGAGGGGGTAAATCATAAAGACTTTGTAAGCTGTCAACATGCATGTCACGACATCATGCAACATACATAGAAAGATATCATCATTAATATCAAGTCAATGAAAGCGTTCACTTATATAAGCACTTAGTTCATATATCCATGGTAGCACGTTGATTTCACATAAGTGCTAGAAAGTAAACCACATATAAAGAGGATATGATATAAAATCGGTGCTGCTACGTAGCTCCTGCAATACACATCATTAACTTCATCGTGCCAGAGATACCCGTGCTTGGGGTATCAAAGTGCCGAGAACTCCTCGGTCATATAGACATGCCGATGCACACCTACTGATTATGTCAAAGGGCTACTTTCCCACTGCGGCCCACAGTGGAGGGGTGTGTGATAAATCCGGTATAACAACCCATCACTATCATGAATCTCATAATTCGTGATGGCGATGCATTGACTCACCATCGACTCAACCAAATATGTCAGCTGGACTAATGCAATGCCAAGTAGATGTTTACTTGTCATTTAAACCAAATAACGAACAAGTTTGATAAGAGCGAACTCATTCAACAAATAGGTGTTTACTTATCATGGAATCGAATTGGAATTCGACAAGAGCGAATTCAACATGTCAAATAGGTATAACACTCTACAACATCCTTTCAATTATGCATATCTTTGTCATGATCATATAGATCACATAAGAACTCAATTGAGTCTCATAGCCACACACATAAAGTGTGAACTTCAATTAATCCCAAATGTCTCAGTCTAACGAACTACAAACGCCGTAGGGTTTGATCATTGAGCCGATATTGTTCAATGGCTCCCTAAAATATACTCCATCGAGTCATTTCTACAATTCCATCAAATAGAGTTTGAACCCTAAATGTGTTCCCAAACTCACTTCTATGTTTATGAATCGAATGAGCTAGGTCATTAATCCAAATAATAACCATAGCCAAGAATTATCTTCATTTCCCAAATTTTATGAACCCTAGAATTAAAATTTCAAAAAGTTGTCCAAAGCCTATGATTCAAGAACAATAGTTATTCCAAATGAAACATATAACATATTTCATTCTAGGCTTAGTGCCAAAACAATTCAAGTGAGTTCATAACCAAAATTTCCAGACTTTTATATAAATCTTAAACATGTTATTAACATGGCAAAAGGCATGGAAGTCATGATTTCAACATAAGGAAAAGGGATAGCATGTTATTTCTAGCATACAATCCTAAGGGGATTAATAGCTTACCTTGAGTCAAGAAAAGATGAAAGAAACGAAAACTAATCAGAGACAATCGTGCTCTTCGTTGAAGGCTTCGATTTGGCTATCTCAGACTTGAAATCGGAACTCGGGAGCTCTTAGAAATGAGTAAACACCCACTAATCTCACCCTACCATTCACACACTCAAGCTCAAGAACAAGGAATAAAAATGAAGAAGATGGAGTCTCTTTGTGATAGCCACAAGGAGAAAGTAAATATCTCACATGCAAATGGTGAAGTGGATTACACATGTCAAGAGGAGAGGGTCTAGGATTAAGCTTCTAACTAGCGATTAGGAGTAGTTCGGCCATGTTAGGGTCTAATATAGGTAGTTAGGATCACTAATGAAGGAGGTAATTAAGGTTAATTGGGTAAACAACCAACACAAAAGCAAAATCACGTATTGCTAGAAGAAGGGGCATGCGATCGCATGCTCCACATGCCATGTGAGCGCATGGTCCAATGAAACCAAAGGAACCAAAGTTCTGCCTACCTTGCGAGGGCATGCCAGATCCACCTTATGCACCAAAGGCCTATCTAAAAGCTCTAATTTTTGGCCTAGATTGAACCCCAAACAACTCAAGCAATCAAATGGGAACAAACCAACAATCAAAACACATTCAAACCTCTCCCAAGACAAGACAGAATGAAAGGAAGTCAAAGTCGAGAACAACGTAGGCAACCAACGATCATGAACGTCAAACAAACTAAGCATGAAACTCAATCTAAGCATGTTAAAGACTAAGTTCAATACCAAGAAACTTATAGCCATGTTGTTAAGAATTTCAATGACTTAGAAAGGAACTAGAAATGTCAAAGCATGAACACCAAAACTTAAAACAAGAACATGCAAAGTATAGAAGTCTTTCAAACCATTATAACTTAACAAAAGTTACACAACCAAGGTAAACATGAAAGTCATATTACTAGCATGATTAGTGAACATAATAGACATATTAAGTAGACAACGAGAGCATGCTATACAAGTATGGTTCAGGTTTTCACATCCTCCCACACTTAAAGGAATTTAGTTCCTAAATTCATACCAGAATCATCAAATACGAAAGGGTATTTCTCTCTCACGTCAAGCTCGATCTCCCAAGTAGCTTCTTCGATATCATGTATCTTCCACAAGACTTTGACCAATGGAATCCTCGTTGTTCTCAAGACTTGTTCCTTCATATCAAGAATCTTCACCGGTCTCTCAGCAAAAGAAAGATCAGGTTCAAAGGTAATCTCATCATAAACAAGAACATATGACTCATCTTTCAAGTATTTGCGAAGCATCAAGACATGGAATACATCATGCACTACTAGAAAAATGACCTTTAGTGACGGAATTTTCCGTCGCTAAAGGCCAAATCTTCGCTAGCTCCCGGCTACTGAATTTTCGCCATTCTGCCGCGAATTCGTCACGCGATTTCGACGACCGATTTCGTCGTTAAAGTTAAGCCTTAGTTTATTTGAATTTTCCTGTCGCTAAAGGTTGATTTCAGCGACGGAATTTTCCGTCACTGAAGCCCGGTTCTAAAGATTTTGAAATTCCGCTAAAGGCATTTAAAATTAATTGAAATTGATTTTCAGCGACGGAATTTCCCGTCGCTAAAGTTGATTTTCAGCGACGGAATTTTCCGTCACTGAAATTCAACCTTTAGCGGAAAATTCC
>JABEVN020001356.1:0-25297 GCA_013146195.2 Codonopsis lanceolata
GGCTTTAGAGAGAGAAAAGTATCTTTTTGAAAATATCTCAACCAATTTTGAAATCAATCCTTTCAATTTTGATAATTAACCTTCTAATACTAGGAATTTAGAAAACTCACCTTTGTCTCCCAGTTGATCAGTATGAATTTTGACTTTTCTTTAAAAGAAATAAGTCCGTTTAAATATAATATCAAGTCCGCTTAAGAGAAGTTTTAAGTCCGCTAAAAAATATTATGATGAAAAATAAATTTTGATTAAAATTAGTAATACAGTCAAGTTTCCCCGAGATAAGCAAACATGTTCCGCTTTTAATGCTTTTGTTGAAATGTACTTCATGCTAATGTTCCTCTTTCTACATTGTCCTTAGAAAATGATATCGAACATGTATGCTTTGTCTTGGAATGCATCAGCGGGATTGTAGGTGATCGAGATTCTTTGAGTGTTATCACACATGATTGGGCGATGCGCTACTTTGATGTAAATAATCACAAGCATTTGTTTAATCAGAGTAATTGGTGGCGGCTACTTTCTGTTGATTATGCTGCAGCCGGTGGTGAGTTGGAAACCGATGCTTTGTTTCTTGCTAGCCCAGAGACAGTCTATCTCAAAGAAATTGACAAGTTCACTTTGGTGCTTTTCTCGACTTGGCAACGACATAGTCGACATCACGAGTAGCCAACTAAATTGAAAGAGGATTCCTTGGATACCGAATACCTAAGTTGGTGGTATCGATACATATGATGATTCTTTTGGGCAAGAAGATGTGACTCACGAGGATCTGGCTTGAAATCTAGCACATACTCCAACTGACACCTGTATGTCTGGGTCTGGCGGTGAGATAGAGTAGAGATTCGATTATCCCCAGTAATGGGTGATATCAACTTTCTTTCCTTGTAAGTCTTTTGTAAGTTTGCACCATTGGTGTATCGAAGGTGTTTGCCATTTCAATCCAAACTTTTTGACAAGTTCTTTAGCATACTTGGATTGGTGATGAATATTCCTTTGTTGGTTTGTTGAATTTGAAGACCCAAGAAGAATGTGAGTTCTCCCATCATACTCATTTAAAATTTTCAGTCATGAGTGTTTCGAATCGCTTGCGACTTCTTTTGTAGATCAGAAGATGATATCATCGACATAGATTTGTACTAGCGAGGGAGTGTCCTTTGTGCTTGAGAATGAAGAAAGTGGTGTCGATCTTTCCTCGCACGAATCCTTGTTCTACTAAGAATTTGGATAGAGTTTCATACCAGGCACGAGGAGCTTGCTTAAGACCATAGAGAGCCTTCTTAAACTTGTAGACATGAGTCTCTTTTCCTTTTTCCACGAAGCCCTGAAGTTGAGCAACATAAACCGCTTTCTTGAAGATCACCATTTAGGAATGCGCTCTTGACGCCCATTTGATATAGCACAAAGTCCTTGTATGTAGCATAGGCTAAGAAGATTCTCGATAGCTTCCGCCTCTTGCTACCGGAGCAAACGCTTTCATCAATGTAGTCGATTCCTTCTTCTTGGCGATATCCTTGTGCAACAAGCCTTGCTTTGTTTCTAATGATGTTCCCATCCTCATCTTTCTTGTTTCTGAACACCCATTTTGTGCCAATGATAGTATGATCAGCAGGTTTTGGGACTAGCTACCATACTTGGCATCGTTCAAATTCTTTGAAGTTCTTCTTGCATGGCTTCCAAAATTCAACTTGGATCTTGAAGAGTTTCATCGATCTTTTTTTGGCTCATCTTCTCAAACGAATGCGGCCATGAGTTTAACATACATTCATTTTTGGAAGATCTTCCCTCGTCCGTACTCAACATGAATGTCACCAATGATTTGAGAGATTGGATGGTCTTTACATATTCTTGTTATAGTAGGGATGTGATGATTTACTCTTGTTTCTTTGACATTTAAGGAGGACTAGAAGGAAGATCGGTTTGTGTCTTCTTGATGAGTATTTTGTCCGACTTGATTCAAAGGTAAGTTGAAGGAAAGGATTTTCGTGGTTTAGAAACAAAGGGTTCGGATTTGAGTTTTCGAGCGGGTTGAAGTCTTACGATGACCCATTAGATAAGAGGTGATGGTCGAATATTTGATTGAGTTCTGCAGAGGGATTAGTGTATGAGAGGATGATGGTTGGGAGGTACCCCTCAACATTAACAAAATCATCAAGAACATTTGGAGCCACATGGTGGCTCTAATAAATCAAATTCATCAAATGAGACATGAACAGATTCAACTATTTTTAATGATCTTTTGTTGAAAACCCGTAAGCCTTGGAGTGTAAAGCATAGCCTAGAAATACACCTTCATCGGCTTTGTGATCAAATTTTCTACGTAGTCATTACCATTGTAGACTACGAAACACTTTGAGAAGATTTTAAAAATCCAATGTTTGGGGCTTTACCTCTCCAAAGTTCATAGGTGTTTTACCGTGAAATTTGATCAAAGATCGGTTACGAGTGAAGCAAGGCGTGTTGGCGTACGCGAAGTGTTTGGGCAACTAGAGCATTTTTAGCGCCGATAAGTGTTACTGCTTCTTCTTTCGCTACACCATTACTTGGCGTGGTGTCCTATCGGCCGAGAAATTATGACCAATGCCATGATCATCACGGTACTTTGCTATTCCATTATTTGTGAACTCGCACCATTGTGCGATCTAACGTCATCGATTTCATCTAGTTTCTGTGTTTGCAGTCTTCTAAACAAAGCTGTGAGAAGATCGTATGTGTGGTCTTTAGAAGACATCATCTCTGTCCAAGTATATCTTGTATAATCATCCACTACTACTAGCGTGTATCTGTGGCCACCATAGCTAATAGTAGTGACTGGTCCGAATCCATGTGGAGAAGTTGAGAGGTCTCGATGTTGCGAGTCATGGTTTGCTTTTGAAAGATGTTTTTGAAAGCTTTCCCAGTTGACAAGTTTTGCAAGCAAGATCATGATCAGCAGAGACCTTTGGCAATCCTTTAACTAGACCTTCTTTGGATAGCTTAGATAGATATTTGAAGTTCAAATGGCTGAGTCTTTTATGCCACAACCAGCTTTTGTCTTGAGCAGAGTTTGCCACAAGACATAGGTTAGCAGCCTTGCCGTAATCATTCAAATCAATCACATAGACATTCCCTTGTCTATGTCCAGTTACCAAGATTGAGCAGGAGACTGGATCCTTGATATCACATATGTTTGAGGAGAATTGACAGATAAGTCCTTTATCACAGAATTGAGAAATACTCAGAAGATTATGTTTCAAGCCTTCTACTAGAGAGACTTTCCCAATGGAGAGATTTCCTCGAATGATGGATCCGTAGCCAATTGTTCTTCCTTTAGCATTGTCTCCAAAGATGACTGGAGGACCTTCTGCTTCAGAGATGTTAGAGAGAAGGCAAGATTCTCCGGTCATATGTATTGAGCAGCCAATATCTAGATACCATACATCTTTCTTTTCTGAACTTGAAGCAGCCATGAAGCACACTTGAGATGTAAAGGTAAGAAAATCATGGTCCCCTTTTATTTTTCTTATGGGTCCACATGGTTAGCGTATTTTTGGAACCCATACTTGCCTAATTTTTGAAATAGGGGATCCAGCAGGCTTCATGATGGATTTCAGCAGACATACATGGACCAAGTGGTCAAAACATTTGCAAAAGGTACAGTGATGGAAATTACGTAAGTCTATTTGATCATGCTAGGTATTGAAAGGTTTTTGAACATTTTCCTTAACAAAGCTTTTTTGATTTAGCAGCCTTGTTAAAGAAGCTTAGGGCATCTGTAAGGCTTCTTGAGTCTGTACACAACAGTCTTTGCTTTAGCAAGAGAGTATTTACTGGTAGTAGACTTCGATACCTCATACATTTTGCCTTTAAGCTTGGTATCAACATTCTGCAGCAGCCAGCACTCATCTCGTAGTACCGTTGATGAATCGATAGGTTTGAGCGCACTTTTCGTAGGCCTTGAAACAACGCCTTTGCTTTCACAAGTGCCGTGGAGGGCCATTGAGAGTCCGCACCACCTTTAGCGATTTCTCTCCAGCCAGATGATTGTTTTGCTTTCAAAGCTTCACCGTTTTGATAATTTGAACCTTAGGGTATTTATAAGGAGTAGCAAAGATAACCAATTCCTTCTTTACCTTTGTTAGGTTTCTCGATATTGTGCAGAACATTACTACTATTCACCGTAAAATGTTCATTTTCCCTGCTCGAGGTTGCGCCGTAAGTGCTTCCAGAGAATCCTAGCCCGCATTTATCCTGAGGGCTTCGATCTCCAAGAATTTGATCAAAGACTGCCGTTGAGTTATTCCATGAGTTGATGGTCTTTTGCAACTCATCTTTCTCAGCAGATATCTCTTTGGCATGATCAATAAGGCAGGCAACCTTTTCATTGAGAAATTTGTTCTCTTCTTTTAACTTGATACTTTCCTCGCTAGACTCCATGGAGAGTTTTTAACTCGACTTCCAAAGATGGATTTCTCGCCTCCTTCTCATGACTTTTAGCTAACTTAACATAGGCCTTTCTAAATTCATTGAATTCCTCTAGCATGTCTTGAGCATCCTTGAGGATTTCTTCTTTGAAGGCTCTTCTAAGATTGTTCAATGTTAGCTTGGAAAGGAGAGTATTTAACTTCACTATCCGAGTCATAGGTGGGAGGTGACTCTAGAGCAACGAGGCAAATGTGTGCCTCGTGAGTCATCACTATCATCCTCATCGACCGCTTCAAACCAAGTAGATACATGGTTTTCTTCTAAGTCCTCACCAGAGACTTCTATGTTTAGAAAATGATTTAGATGGTCTCCTTTTATAGGCTTCATATTTTGCTTAGGACATTTAGAAGCAAAGTGACCAAGCTTCCTCAGCTTGTAGCAAACTAACTCATTGTTTTGTGAGCTTTCACAGACTTTCTCGAAAGTCCGCCGGTTTGCTTCCTTCTTTTGTTAAATTTTGAGAACTTTTGAAACTTCTTAACGAACATGGCAAATTGCTCGTCAGAGAGAATTTCGTTCTCATTTGAAGAAGTAGATGGTTTATTTTCTTGGGCAGGAATTTCCGAGAGATAGCGTAAAAGGAAGGAAGTTTAAAATGTTTGTCCTGTTTGAGCTTGAAGCAATTCTTGCTCATAGTACGCTAAACTCGCATACAAACTTCCGAGGTGCATGGAGTTCAAGTCTTTGGACTCTTTTATAGCAGTGGTTTTAACATGCCACAAACTTCCTAGAGAAGCTAAAAATCTCATATTTACTTCCTTAACATTATACTCTTTTCCTAAGGAATAACAACTGTTTACTACCTCACAAAATCTGTCGTAGGCTTGTCGTAGAGTCTCCTTAGGATCTTTTCTGAAGGAATCGAATTGTTGAATGTAGTTATACTTTCTGTTGTCTCTAGTGGGCAGATCTCCTTAAAGATACTCTACCAAGGCTTCCCACATTTCCTTGGTAGTTTTGCATCTAATGATCTATTGATATGTGCTTGTGTCGACAGAGCTGGATATGATGTGAATAGCTTTGCTGTCGAGTTCAACGAGCCTCCTTTCTTCGCCTCCCATTCGCTCATTGATTTAGGTATCTCGGAGGTCCACCGCTACTTCGCAAGTAGGTTGGGTTTCATTGGAATATAAGGACCTATTAGAACACATTGCCACAAACGATTGTCAATAGAGTTCATATATCTCATAACTTTATCTTTCCAGACTTCGAAGTGGCCTTCGTCCAATATTGGGACGTGCCTGGTATTCGAAGTGGGCAGCATATAGTGAGCCATAGGATCTATTCACAAGAGGTTAAGCTTTGAAAAATGAATTTTCAAAGAATTAATCTCTGATACCAATTGTTGGTCCCAAAATAGGCTCAATCTAGGCTAGAAGGGGGGGGGGGTTGAATAGCCTAGTTATATTTTTGTAAAAACTTTTCGTTAACACTTTTTAATGATTTCTTAAAAGAATTTAACTAGAAATGTTAATGCAGCGGAAACAGAAGAGGTTCTGAACTGACTAGAGATCTGCTTAAGTAGTACAGAGTCAGAAGAGGTTCTAGATCAGTACACGCAGTTAATAGAAATTGTAAGAACAGATCAGACAAAACACATCGTTTTGAAGTGGTTCGTACTGTGAATAGTACTACGTCCACTACCAAAGTGGTTAGATTTGGATTTTAAAAGTGCACTTGTTTATCCACTAGGTTTATGAGTAAGATCTCTAATGGATCGTATACAAAATGAGTTTTTAACCAAGTGTATAATGGTGAGAGGAACAATCAAGGATTAATTGTTCTCACACGTGCTAATGTAAAGAACAGTTTTTAAAAGACAAACTAGATGAAGCTGAAACAAATTTAAGAATGGCAGATCTGCAGCTTCAGGAAGTTTGGTGAAGTGTTAGTTCTTGTCCTTTGATCTCTTGGATGCTTGAGTGTTAAAGATGAAGCTTGAGAGTTTAATGCGCAAGAGTTATTTCTTCAGATCTTCAAAACTTGAATAAATACCAGAGAGATCTTTTGGACCGTTGGACTGAGGCAGAGAGAACTGTGTCCAACGTTCTATTGCATTGAATGCAATTCGGCGCTTTGGGAGATGTAAGAGCCACAGTCATCAGAGATGCAGTGTGTGCAGAGAAGACATTCCCAAATAGAGTAAGGTTTCAGATTGCAGGCGTTGTAGCTTAGAAAGTCTTCTTAGCCAAAAAGGGTAATCTCTTTAGACTTCATGTTTCAGGAGACAGTCTGGACAGTTGTCAGCATGTAGAGTTGACTTCTTTAAAATGAAATCCGATGAAGACATTATGACTGGATATTTTCCAAAATATCTGGATAGGTCTATACGTGTCAAAATTTCATGATTTGGATATCCTTGATTTTTCGCTCTTTGAGCAGACTTCAAAGTTTGCTGTTCTTCCAAGGCTGCTGTAGAAGCCTGCTTGTCCGCGCCTAAACTAACACTAAACAGTTCTAAACAACTTTGATTCTAAGACAGTTGCCACACTAATCGGTACGCAGACCTTTTAGTCACTGTACAATAGAATCAGAAGATGACTCAACCAAATCTAGAAATATAGGGATCAGCAGTAGGCTAAAAATTTAAATATTACGCTACTATTTCATATTATATTTTTATTATTCAATTATTTTTTACTATTACATCCTTTAAATTTCACTTTTAATTTTTTTCATGACCAATGAAAGATACTTCTTTTCTATTTCTATTGGTAATAAATGTTTAAGACGTTTATCTAAAGACTTTTAAAACAAGCATCTCTTTCTAACCATGTGGTATACATCTTTTCTATTGGTAATATTAGTATTTTAAAAACCAATATTAATTTCTAACAAATGTGGGATACATTATTCTATAGTAATAATAATAGTCATTTATATATAAAAAAATTAAACTCAACATCTCTTTCCAAAAAATGTGGGATACATCTCTTCTATTGGTTATAATATATATAAAAAAATAGTAGTAGTATTTTATCTAAAGAGTTTTGAAGCCAACATCTCTTTCTAAACAATGTGTGATACATATCTTGTAATGATAATAACATAAAAATAATTTTATTTAATGACTTTTATTACCAATATATGTTTCTAAATAACGTGGATCTCTTTGTAACCAATGTAAGATACATTATCTAAAAACATTTTAAACCAATATCACTTTCCTAACCAGTGTGAATACATATTTTTTCTATTAGTATTAAGTGTTTTATAAAAAGACTTTTAATACCTACATTACTTTCTAACCAATGTGGAATGCATATCATCATTTGGTAATAGTAGCAAAAGATTTTTATCTAAAAAAAATTAAACCAACATCTCTTTCCATATAATGGGATACATATCTTCTCTTCTCTTTTATTGATGATAAAAGTAGAAGTCTTTTTATTTAAAGACTTTTAAAATAAACATAATTTTTTAACCAATGTAAGATTTATATTTTTTATTGGTAATAATAGTAATTAAAAACCAATATCAATTTATAACAAATGTGTAATATATATATATATATATATATATATATATATATATATATATATATATATATGATTGTTAATAATTGTAAAAGTCTTTTATATAATATAAAATAATTTAAAATCAACATCATTTTTAACCAATATGAGATATACGTCTTCTATTGGTAATAATAGTAGAAGTCTTTTATCAAAAGACTTTGAAAACCAACATCAATTTCTAACCAATGTATAATACATCTCTTCTATTGGTAATTAATAATAGTATTTTTAAGACAATATCAATTTCTAACTAATGTGAGATACTGTAATACCACATCCACATCGGGTATGTGTGGGAATTGTATTTGATTGATAAGGTGGTCCCACACTACTTCTGGGCACCAACATCACCTATGGACTTTTTGGTCGACTTGTGGTGGGCCTGATGAGTCAAGGTTTTGCGTGTTCAGTGAGCCAGCGTGTGGGCTACACGTAGCAGACCGGGATCTCGGGCTCGGGGCGTTACAGTTGGTATCAAAATGGATTCCGGCCGGAAATGTGGGAACAAAGTGCTACACCGCAGAAGATGGGAGCCACCTCTTGATCCCCGTACGAGCCACCTCTTGAATCTTGCATTGCCCGGGCTACGATTCGGCCTTGACGAGGACGTAAAGGATTTGAGTGGGGGAGATTGTAATACTCCATCCCACATCGGGTAAGTGTGGGAATTGTATTTGATTGATAAGGTGGTCACACACTACTTCTGGGCACCAACATCACCCATGGACTTTTGAGTCGGCTTTTGGTGGGCCTGATAACCTAAGGTGTCAGGTGTTCAAGAAGCTGCTGTGTGGGCTACACGTAGCTTACTGTTCTCGTGCTCTGGCATGCATACATCTCTTCTATTGATAATAATAGTAAAATATTATGTGATAAATGTAAGATACACCTCTTAAAAAAGTGAAAGTCTTTAGTCTAACAACTTTAAATCTAACCTTTTCTTTTTAAGCAATGTGTTATACATCTCTTTTATTGGTAATAATAAAAAATAATTTAAAATCAATATCATTTTCTAACCAATGTGAGATATACATCTTCTATTGGTAATAATGGTTGAAGTCATTTATCAAATGACTATGAAAACCAACATCACTTTCCAACTAATGTATGATACATCTCTTTTATTGGTACTTAATAATAGTATTTTTAAAATCAACATTAATTTCTAACCAATGTGGAATACATTACTTCTATTGTTGAAAAATTAGTGTTTTTAATGAAAGAAATTGTGCAACTTGAGACACGAATTTCTTTACGTGACATTTGTTTGTTGGCGAAGGTAATTGTGCAAATGTGTTCTACTCGATAAGAGCATCGAAATGATATATTATTTGTCCAAATCGAGTTTTGGATGAATAAGATATCAATACTTAAAGTATAATACTTGTTAAAAAAATTAGTGTTTTTAGTAAAAGAAATTGTGTAACTTGAGGCACACATTTCTTTACGTGTCATTTTTTTATTGACGAAGGTAATTGCGCAAATGTGTTCTACTGGGTGAGAACATCGAAATGATATATTTATTTGTCCAAATCGAGTTTTAGATGAATTAGATATCAAGACTTAAAGTATAATACTTGTTAAAAAATTAGTATTTTTAGTGAAACAAATTGTGCAACTTGAGACACAGATTTCTTTATATGTCATTTGTTTGTTGGCAAAAGTAATTCTGCAAATGTGTTCTACTTGGCAAGAGTATCGAAATGATATATTTATTTGTCCAAATTAAGTTTTTGATGAATAAGATATCAAGACTTAAAGTATGGTGTTAGATGTGAGTCATTAGATGCAATGTCTTACCTTAAAGTGTTTTATCTCACACTGGTTAGAAGTAATGTTAATTGTAAGAGGTTTTAAATATAAGTCTTCTACTATTGACAATAGAAGAAGTTATATAAATTAATACTAATATGCATTATCATATTGATTATGATTATGTATCATTATTAGTTAATTGCTAGAAAATCAAGAGTTTTTAAACCTCCAAATGAATGCTTTACAATGAAGATTTATCAAAAGATGGTGAGGTGACACAACAATAGTACTCCTTACCAACTTTAAATATATATATGGGGAGGCTATTTCCACTATAATTTTTACTTATCCACTACATCCATAATTATTGAATCAAATAAATACATATTTGGACAAAATTACCCCTCAAATACTTGCCCATTTTAAATTAACTAATCAAATTATTTTCCTAATTACTTTTTAACATTACTTTTTAGTTCAAACATTTATGAACAAGATAGTTATTCTATATTTATTTTTACTTTTTTTTAATTTCTTTATTAATTAATCTTATGACTAAAGTTATATTGTATAATAAAAAAATATCGTCAGAACATTTTTTGTCTATCAAACTTTGAGTAAATATATGTCCATTGGCTATGGAAAAAATTAAAAGTGAAATTTAAAGGATGTAATAGTAAAAAATGATCGAATAGTAAAATCATAATATGAAATAGTATTGCAATATTTAAATATTTTGTCTATCTTTATAATGGATTCAAAAATTTAATTATTGAGTTGATTGAAACCAACATTCAGTTTAATACCTACCATAATAATTGAATTGATATTTTAAAATAATATTTTAAAAGCTAAATTAGAATATTAATTTTTGATAATAAAATATCCAATATATTCTAAAATTTTGGTAGAAAATGTATTAATCATACTACTTTTATGATAATGGAATATGAAACGTGAGTGATTAGAAAAATTGATTAAACATATTTATTACGAAAAAAAATAAGTACCTTGTTTGTTGAGAATTAAAATATTAAGAATATAAATAGAATAATTATGTTGTCAATTGATGTTTGATCAAAAAAATAATGTTAGAAAGTAATTAAGAAAATAACTTGATTAGTCAAGTTAAAAAGGTGTATATAGTTTTGTTCAAATATTATTTATTTAATACAATAATTAAAGATATAACGGATAAACAAAAATTGTAGTGGAAATAACATCTCCATATATATATATATATATATATATATATATATATATATATATATATATATCTTCATGCCTGTGCGTATGGCACAGTTCCAGCATATCTGATTTCATCAATTGAAATGACGGTGCCTAAGTTGAAGGTGCGATTTTAAAAAAAAATGTTATATTTAAGGGGTATATTGCTTCCAGTGATAGTTGAGAGATTTGTGTTTTATAAGGGGTGACTGTTTAGAAGATTAATCGCAGGGCGTGACTTTGTAACATAAATATAAAATATAGGGAGAAGAAAAAAAGGTAACTGCTCATAATATTAATTGTATGTGGGTGACTTATAATAGGCAGAGAAAAAAATATTGAGTTCAAAATGGATAACTACTCACACATGTGAATGTGAGGGTGAATCTCAACCGTTAAATGTTTTAAGAGAATTTAATCTCAAACTCTGAATAGTTTTAGTCAATTACGTAGTTGTTTTGTAATATAGACTAGTCTTTGTATCGGTGCCTATGGCACGGTGCTACTATGAGTTCAAATCAATGTATGTTCTTGGTTTTGTAGGGATGACTACTCAAAATATTAATTGAATCCAATTCCTACAAAACCCTAAGCATGCATTGATCTCATACTGGCACCATAATATGAAAGAAGCTGCTTGTGGGATATCAATCCAAAAGCAGATAAGAAAATTAACTTCTTTTAGTTGAGAAGAATAGTGAATATTCATAAAGAAAGTCTAAATATGAACATATGACTCTAAGCTAAACTACATCATTAGCATGGCTCAAGAACTATCACCAATAATCACCGTCCATGTCGAATTCATATTCTCCACCTACCATTGTGAGTAGCCATAAATTTTCCAAAAAGAGAAAGCACGTCGCTACCATACTGTTGTGTAATTTTACCACTACACGAAACTCAATCAGGAACCGTCCCAATACAGAATCGGACTAACCAGTAATCAATACAGACCAAGATTAAAAATTATGGATAACATTACAACCTGGGAAGGGGGTAACATTTTAATCACTGGGGTCAATAACAATACTAATAAACTAGTTAATAACAGTCTAGTATTTCGCCAACCTGTTTATGAGCTAAACAGTGGAGAAATACACTATTGAGTAACAAATGTAAATAAACGAAACCAAGCAACAAAAAGTTGAAAAACAGAGAGTAATACACTATGAGTATTAAACTGAAAAGGCAGTAACAAACAGTTATAATAACACTAACAAGATTATAACTAAGCTTTGCAATAGCCACAGATGAGTGCACTAAATCGCCGTGTTCAAGAACACGACTCGCCGTAATCGGTCGGGGACCTCGGTTGTGCACTCATTCGGCACAGATACCCTCTTACGGCCATATCCACCAATGAGTCAAACTGGGGGAACCAACCCACTGTTACCAAAGGCCAAAGCCACCAACAAAGGCAAGACCCAATCCGGCAACCAAACCCAATGATTCCGGCAACCCAAACTGAGGAAGAACAGAGAAGGAGAAGAGTAGAGAGACCGTAACCAGAAAACCCAGAAGAAAGAACCCAAACCGCAAACTCAACCCTATCTGAACTCACAAGACGAGACTCAGAAAGAAGCTCGTCTTCACCGTCTCTCTCTCTCACACAGTTCACGAAGAATCTGAAGAGGGAAGGATGAAGAGGGTCAGCGAACAAATGGGCACACACTCACTGGTTTTCTCTCTCTCACTCTGTAACCGTCTCACCAAGAGATCGTGATCTACACACTAAATCCTCTCTGCTCACTTACCTACAAAACGGTTCGCTCTCCGAACAAATGACGGGGACAGCTCAAATACTAAGAAGAGCGGGCAATCACTAACAAGGACAGCCACCTGGAATTGCTAAACCACAGTGGATAAGGGCCAGACGGACTTGGGCTTCACCAAAGGAAAGGATGGGTAGGCTACACAAGGAATGGGCCAAGCTAAAATGGGCTTAGGGAAAAATTAGAAGGCTGCCACTAACCAATGGTTTTGGGCCTCCATAATTTCTAACAATCTCCACCTTGGAGCAAGTGTCGGTTCCCACCAATGTACTCAAGGATATACTAACAGAAAAGGTGGCATCATCGCCTTAACCCTGCACTTGATCCAACACAAAAGAGGACCAAAACAGGGAAACAAAATTTTAAGCAACCACAAAAGGAGCAGAAAATTTTAACGAAACAAAGCTAATTCACAAACATAAAAAGCGAAGTTACCATGATTGCTCACACAGAACAAGCATGGATTTTCGGGGGAAATCCCGAAAACGGGTCAACCTCAATTACCGGGATCACCGGTGTCAAACATCAAAATTTTTAAATAGTTTAAAAATTTTGAAACAGGAAGGCACTTGGTATTCATATCAGCAGGATTCAAACTAGTGTCAATTTTATTCAAATAAATGATGCACTTAGCAACAACATCACGAATAAAATGAAAGCAAACATCAAAGTGCTTGGTTCTATTGTGAAAAACTGGATTTTTGCAAAGTTGGATACCACTTTGACTATCATAAAATACTACCACTTTGTCCTTTAAAAAACCGATTTCAAAAATTAGGACTTTCAACCAAAGGGCTTCCTTGATGCACTCGGTTATAGCTATGTATTCAGGTTGCAGTGGCACAACGGATTGCGCTTGAGACTTCCAGCTAACGCAAGAACCGCAGTGTGAACACATAAGACGTGGTCGATTTTATATGGTCTCTATCATTGGCATAGTTTGAATCAACATATCCTACCAATCTAACACCGTTTTCAGATTTAAAAAATCTCAATCCATAGTTCACTTAATGTTTTAAGTACCGCAACAACCACTTAACGGCATGCCAATGGGGCAAGCCCAGGTTCGACATATAACGACTAAAACAACTAATGGCATAAGCAATGTCGGGGCGAGTACTAACCATCAAATACATAATTGAACATATGGAATTGGAGTACGGGATTTTACTCATTTGATTCATTTCAAATTGATTTTTCGGACACTGCTCTTTACTAAGCACAAAATGGGAGGTAAGGGGAACATCAACAGAATCAGCATTAACCATCGAGAATTTACTCAAAATCTTTTCAACATATGAAATTTGGTTCCAGTAAACAAATGAGGATTTATGGTCTCTAACTATGTTCATGCCAAGTATCTTACTAGCATCGCCTAAATACTTCATGTCAAATTTAGCACTCAAACAATTTTTAACATATTCAATAGATTTAGTGCATGGGCAAATAAGAAGCATATCATCCACATATATGAGCAAGAAAACAGGCACACTCCTATCATTTTTGAAATAAAGACAATGATCATAAGCACTCCACGTAAATTTTAAATCTAGCATGCATTGATCAAATTTAATATTCGACATGCGAGGAGATTGTTTTAAGCCATATAAGGATTTCTTTAACAAGCACACATAGTCAGGACGTTGATTATCCACATATCCCTCGGGTTGCCTCATATAGATTTTTTCAACCAAATCACCATGCAAAAAGGCAGTTTTAACATCCATTTGTTTCAATTCTCAATCAAATTGAGCTACCAAAGCAAGCATAATCCTAACAGTTGTGAACTTAACAACCGGAGCAAAATTTTCAGTGTAATATATTCCTTCCTTTTGAGTAAATCCCTTAGCTACTAATCTAGCTTTAAATCTAATTAAATCTGATTCACCTTTGATTTTATAAAGCCACTTGCAAGCAACTACAAAACAGTTCTTAGGCTTAGGCACTAAAACCCAGGTTTGATTAATGTGCAAAGAATTCATTTCCTCATTCATAGCATTAATCCAATCGTTACAATTTTCAGATTTCAAAGCTTGATTATAGGTCTTTGGCTCGGAATTATCAATAGATTCAAACACACCGAAAACAAATGAAGTCATATGAAAATCATCAAAACGGGAAGGTTGCCTAGGAATCCGTCTAGGTCTATCACGTACAAGTTGATTGTCATGCAAATCATCCAATTCAGGAATTTCGTTTTGTTCATTTTCATTATCTTCATTTTGCTCATCAAGTTCATTTTCAGGAATATCATGCTCATTTCCAAAATTCTCATTTTCAGGTAATTCATGCAAATTATTAACATTCACATTTTCAGAATTATCACCAATTTCAGAATTCATAATTTCAGGTTGATCATTAGCATCACTCGATCCTATGGGATGCTCCACCATAATGGGAGCCAGGGGAGGGATAGGCTCAGCAGGAACAATCAAGCAGGGAAATTCATTTTCATTAAACACCACATCCCTACTAATTATCACTTTGAATTCCGGTTCCTCACGTAACCACAACCTATAACCTTTAACACCCTCCGGGTAACCCAAGAATACGCATCTCACCAATCTAGGCTCAAGTTTATCTAGTCTCCTATGGGCATAGGCAACACAACCAAAAACACGCAAGTTAGAGAAATTAAATCTACCTCCCTACCAGAAAACACCACCTTAGGACAACGACCATGTAAGGGAACAGATGGGGACCTATTGATGAGGTAAGCGGCAGTCAAAACTGCCTCTCCCCAAAACTTTTTCGAGAGACCCGACGTAGCTAACATACTCCTCACACGCTCAATAAGGGTTCGATTCATCTTTTCCGCGACACCATTTTGTTGGGGGTTGTAAGGCACGGTCTTGTGCCTCTCAATCCCATTTTGAACACAAAAAATATCCATGTCATGATTACAGAATTCTAACCTATTGTCGGTCCTAAGTGTCTTAATTTTCAAACTAGTTTGGTTCTCAATCAAAGTTTTCCAGTTCTTAAATTTCTCAAACACATCATATTTGTTTTGCATCAAAAACAACCACACTTTCCTAGAAAAGTCATCTATGATCGACAAGAAATAACGATTACCACCATGAGTTGGAACACTCGCAGGACACCACACATCAGCATGTATGTATTCTAAAGCACGTTTTGAAGAAAACTTTTTCGGGTTAGGGGGAGGGGGAAAACTCACTCGTTTTTATTTACTCATGACACAAGTTTCACAAAAAGGTAATTCAGAAATCTTATCCTTACCAAACACTTCAGTTTTGTTTAAGATTTCAAGGCCTTTAGAGCTCATGTGACCTAGTCTTTTATGCCATAATTTTTTTTTATCTTCTTTAACAATATTCACACAATTATCATCACAAGACATAGGCATAGCAGAGCAAACATACAGATTTCGGTGTTTTTTAGCCTTAGCAATCACCAAAGATCCCTTAAGAATTTTCATAATCCCGTTTCCCCATTTACCCTCAAAACCTGCATCTTCCAAAGCAGCACAAGAAATCAAGTTATTGCACAAATCAGGCACATGTTGAACATTTTTCAAGGTTAAACAATTTCCAGAATCAAACTTAAGGACAAATATCACCAATACCAGCAATTTGACATTTTCTTTCATTTTCCATAGAGACAAAACCGGTTTCCAATTCCTTGTAAGAGGTAAAAACATTTTTAAATGGTGACATATGATAAGTACAACCAGAATATATCAACCATTCATTTTTGCATGCAAGCATAGAATGCACAGAATTCACAGTCTCATCATACAATTCATTTACCATAAAAACCTCAGCATTACCCTCATTATTGGATGCCATGTTACAATCATTTTGCTGATTATGGTTCGAGTTTTTCTTCCTAGGATTAGGGCAATCCTTCCTAAAGTGTCCAACCTCTCCACAATTATAACACTTCCGGCCTTTAGTTCTAGATTTGGATCTACTCTTGCTCCTATTCCTACCATTACCGGAATTCTGATTCTTTCCCTGATTCTGATTTTGGTTGTTCTTTTATCCATTGTTTCTTTCGAAAGTTCGGTCCCTCACCATATTAACCTCACTGGCACTCAATTTACCTTTTCTAGTAGCTTTTAAATCTAACCTTGCCTTCCTTCGGACTTGTAATCACCGTATCAAGTGTAATTTTATCTTTACCATACTTAATAGCGCATTTCATGTCGCAAGATAAGATTCAGTATAACATTTAAAAGCTTAATCGAGGTATAATCTCCTCTGTGTTCATCTTTGGTTTGTTTAATATCTTCAACTAACTTAGTAAATGCGTCAATGTTGTCCTTCATGTCTTTGTTTAAATCCAATTTAAAACTGATTTTTTTTTCAAGAAGATGAATTTTACTAGGCAGAGTTTTCTCAAAGTAAATTTCTTCTAATTTTTCCCAAAGACTTTTGGCATGTCTATATTTACCACATTTTCGAATCGACAAGCTCAAGATAAGAGAAGCATAAGCATTTTCATCCATTTCACGAATAGCATCTTCGAAAGTATCTTTTGGAAAATTGTGAGTTATGGCTTTGAAGACTTTTTCTTTTATCAAAATACTTTTCATTTTTTGTTGCCAAATAGAAAAGTCTGTTTTGCCATTAAAAGGTTCCAAACCATAAGATGTAGCCATTCCAAAAAGATTTTTCAGAAACAAAACAGAATACCAAATAAAACACAGAACGGATACATAATATCTAACAATAGGAAGCAAGACCAACAAAACTAAAGCAGTTATAAAACTAATGAAGCAGGAATAATAGAACACTTAAATAGATCTGGAATAGAGCAAAAACCCAAGTAACAAAAAATAAACAGAATATTTAGCAAGGGTAACCGAAGCTCACCAAGAAACTCTAGGAGAAAGTTTCTAAATATTGGATTGAAGGGACTCTACCGACTCACCAGCGGGAACAAGAAAGGTGGCTCGATACCACCTGTAATTTCACCACTACACGAAATTCAGCCAGAACCATCCCAATACGTAATCGGACTAACCAAGAGTTAACATGCATCAAAAAAATAAATACGGATAACATTACAGCCTGAGAGGGGGTAACATTTTAATCACTGGGGTCAATAACAATACTAATAAACTGGTTAATAACAGTCTAGTATTTCACCAACCTGTTTATGAACTAAACAGTGGAGAAATACACTGTTGAGTAACAACAGAAATAAACGAACCAGAGCAACAGAGCTGATAAAACAGAGAGTAATACACTATGAGTATTAAACTGAAAAGGCAGTAACAAACAGTTATAATAACACTAACAAGATTAAAACTAAACTTTGCAATAGTCACAGATGAGTGCACTCAACCGTCGTGTTCAAGAACACGACTTGCCGTAATCGGTCGGAGACCTCGGCTATGCACTCATTCGGCTCAGACTTGTAGTAAAGTTTATGGTGCTCTTAAATATCCGAACATTTATGGCTATACACTTTTTATTTATTTTAAAACATAATGAGTAGTACAATAATTTATCTTTGATTAATTTACTATATTGGTACTTGTTTTTGTTGCAGACTTGTAGTAAATTATAGTTGACCTGCATTGTTCATTCCATGACTTGCCCTTTGTTTGTATGCCCCCTCAATTAATCAGAAAGTCAATGCCATTCTTTCTTCCTAGGACTAACTGCCACTTAATTTAGTTTTGTTTGTCAACCTTTTAAAAAAATTTGGTTGACAACTTAAACATATCTGTACCATACTTGAAAGATTACTACTATGTAATTTTAGTTTAGAATGAGTCTTCCTAAAGTTTCCCAAATACGAAACTTTTTACTCCTAACTCTAAATAAGTTGTTTTTGCTTCTTATTACTATTTTTCGTTTCAAAATTATTATCGATAAATTGAGGATTGTTTTGAATGCATTGAGACTAATCTTTAAAACAATTATTTCTATTAATGAAATTTTAACAAATATCACTAGAACACTTTCCAACCTAACTCTTTTAAATATGAGGTGGTCTTCTGTAAGACGCCTTATCCGTAAGACGGATCTATCTAGGTTCAATGAGACAAAATTCAGAAATTTGAATGCAATCCCTTAGTTTTTGAAAATTACAGCGTCACTCCTCATATTTATATTTGCAGAGTGTCACTTTTTACTATTAATAGTGTCATTTTGTAGTATAAAATGTGTCACAGTTGACCTTAGAAGTATCCCTTTGTATTTTTAATGAAAATTATAATTTTTTTCCTAAAAAAAGTGCTAACTTTTGGGCTTAAATGTGTCACTTTTAGTCTTAAATGTGTTACTTTCACTTTGAAAATATCTCATTTTTTTATAAATGAAAACTATTACGTTTGGCATTAAAGTGTTACTTTATAACATTAAAAGTGTCATTTTTAGCATTAAATATGTTACTTTTGACCTTACAAGAGTCATTTTGCCTTATAAGTAAAAATTGTTGTTATTAATCTTAAAAGTGTCACTTTTTAGTATTGAAATTTGAAAGTGTTGCGTTTTAGTATTAAATGTGTCACTTTTAACAGTCACCGTTAGTTTTTAAGTGACACTTTTTAGTATTAAATGTGACACTTTTTAGTATTAAATGTGTTACTTTTTAGTATTAAGAGTGTTATTTTTTAGTATTAAGAGTGTTACTTTGTATTTTAATAAGAATTATAATAAATTTTCCGTTATAGTGTCACTTTAACATTAAAATGTGTCACTTTTGTGTTTTCAATGTGTCACGTTTGGCTTTAAATGTGTCATTTAACATTTCGTCAAACTCCGTTAGAATCCGTCAAGTATCCCAAGCCAATTGATGCTAAGGGATGACTATCGGAGCTGACAAAGGATTAAACTGCAAGGCTTGGGAAACATAAGAATTTCGGCAGCAAACATTGAAAGTACAGGGGCACAGGAGCAAATAGAGGAACTTCTCATTAATAAGTATTTAGTCCTTGTTCTAAACCTTGAAGCATTAAGTGGGGGTCCGTCTTACGAATTTATTGTGTATTTTATTAACATTTTTACTTATTAACCCGCGAATTTTTTAAATGAGGTCCGTCTTACAGTCTTTGCCTTTAAACTTTTTAATTGATTGACACTTTGACAACTTGATGTAGGACAAGAATTGATTAGTTTTAATTTTAAGTTTGAATATTTTTATTTTATTTTAATTTTCGTATTTAATTTTAGTAGGATAATATTTTTATGTTTAAAAGTAGATTTAGACATCTAAACTATGAATTTAAATCATATTATGTTACTATATAGGCATTCATTTAACTAGAGGGTGCACTAGCATGTAAATCGGCTGCTGATGAGGGATGATAACTACTTGAAAATTAAATAATAGTTTTGTTTTGACTTTTAAAAATCAAATCAGTCGTTTAAAAAAAATACGACATATATTTTGATGTGGCAAAAAAATCAGTCATACCGAGGGTGCCGAAAGTCGACGAAATCCGTGAGTCGTTCGTTGACCGAATTGATGATGAATTCGTCGTCTTGGTGATGAAATCGTCGTTTGAATTGGGATATTTGGGCGTATGGCATCCGCAAAATAAGCACCGTGAGTGGTGGGGGATGTCCCCAAAACCCTCAGCGTGAGAATCGACGATACAGTATCAAAAATATATGAGTAGCGTAGCCCTCGTGTGTTAATGGAGTGCGTAAGCGTAGGAGAGAGAGAAAATGTATGCGTAGAGATGCGCCTACTATGAGATAGTAGGGTTTATTTATACCTAAGGGGTTAGGGTTTACTTGTCATGCATGGGCCAGGCCCATGGTATTCAGTAATCCTGTAAAAAATAGTGGGCTAATGTAATGGAAAGCCCCCTCGCCCAAGCGAGACCCAAAAAGATTAAATATAGGCACTTCAGTAGCCCCTTGGTCCTTATTCCTTGGGATTTATCTCAAGGGTAAGGAGTATAATTTTTTGTCAAGCATGACATCTACTCAACCACGAGATACTCGAGCGGAAAGATAAAATAAAGCTCAACCGCGAGTAAACTCGAGCGAGGAGCGTAAGCGCAGGTAGGCGCGGTGTACTACTCAATCGTGAGTAACACTCGAGCGGGAGGACAATGTAAAGCTCAACCGTGGGATGCCCGAACGGGGAGCGTAAGCGCAGGTAGGCACGGTGTACTACTTAACCGCGAGTAAGACTCAAGCGGGAGGACAATGTAAAGCTCAACCATGGGATGCCAGAACGGGGAGCATAAGCGCAGGTAGGCGCGGTGTACTACTCAACTGCGAGTAACACTCAAGCGGGAAGTTAATATATGGCTTAGCCGCAAGTTGTGAGAACCCGAAACTTACTTGTATAACTTGTCTTCCATACATGTTTAACATGATTAGAATATGTTTTTAACATGCTAGTAGTATCCCTAACATGATTGACTCGATTGCATTCCTTGATCGAACCGTTGTTTAGTATTGCCGTGTCGAGCATATTGCCTTGCATGCTCTAGATTGACTTGTTCTTGCTCGGGATTTGATATTTGGACTTAGCCAAGACCTTGAGAGACATTTATAATTGTTTTTAGGACCCTTGATACTCATTCTAATGCTTCTTGGAGTTGTACATGCCTTATACGCGTTATACGTGCAAATCTGGACCTGTTTGACCTAACGTATGGCCTGAGGAATCGTTCTACCCTACCAACCGAACATTTTGGGCTTTGTTCGGCCATGACAACCGAACCTTATGAAGGAAGTTCGGCCACCACAACCGAACAGAGCAGAAATCCAGCAAAGGCAAAAGCGGGATTTTTACGCGGTTTTGGGCGATGCGTTTGTGCCCTTACTAAACCTCTACCATTAGTGACTTAAACCACTTGTATTAGAGTCTAATTAGCCTAATCTAAGCCTAATTAAGATTACTAAACCTAATTCTACCATTCATCAAGTGACAAGTGTTCCTCATTAACACTTAAACAAGCTGATTGCTCTACATCAGCTCTCTACTCTTCATTTCACGATCATTTCTCGCGTTTTCTCGGCGGCCAGAGCGAGCTTGTGCGTGAGAGTCTTGGTGAGATTAGTGCGTGAGGGTTGGCTTCAAGAGATTCAAGACCCGCTGCGATTCAGAGACATGGATTGCGTGCCGATCTGCGGATCGTCTGACGATTGCCATCGATCGGTTTTTCTTGCTTCGTCTTTTGCTTGGCTTGAGGTAAGCTATCAATTTCCCTTAGGTCCATGCTAGAGATAACATTCTACCTCTTCTTGCTCCCCTTCTCTCATGTCTAATTCATTGCTCTCCTTGATTTCTACCATGATATAGGAGTATGTTTGAGAGTATGAAAATCTGCAAGTATAAACTATGAATGCAAATGCTTTGATTTGGACACTAAGCCTAGAAGTAAAAGTGTTCTACTCTATATTAGAATAATTATTATTCTTGGGTCATAGACTTTCGACCAATATTTGGGAAAACGTGATCTAGGGTTCCATAATTTAGGAACTTGAGTTTATTGTTATTTGCGTGGTTATAAATTGGATTAATGACTTAGATTAATCAATGCGATGACTTAGAAAGTCTTGGAAATGCAAATAGTGTTTAACCCTATTTGGTTTGATTTATAGAAATGACTCAGCAGAATCGACAATAGTGAGCTATTGAACAATACCGGCTCAATGATCGATCCCTACGACGTTATTACATGCGTTCAACTAGAAAACTAATTCTAGACTATTGAAATGGATTGATTGTCATGCTTGTATCTTTATGACATAATAAATGCATACTTGATAATTGATACATTGAGTTCTCTCTTGTCGAGCTCAATCTTGATTGTTTATTGATGAGATTATATACTTGTCTCGAGACGAGGGGCTCTTGTCGGACTCGTTCCATACTAACTTTCATTGTTGAGTAAATACTACTTGGCATTGCATGAGTCGGTGGCATACTTGATCTTGTCACACACGCCTCACTTGCCGCCCAGGTGGGGAAGAGCTCTCTTGGCTTGGCCAACCAATACGCGACCATTGAGATTGACTACTTGTTTTCCCGAGCATCCCTCGGAGATCGATGTATTATCACACCCATCGATTCTTGCACGTCATGAAGGTGTCTGTTTTGCAGGTCTACGTAGCGGCCCAGCTCTATATCCTCATATTATGTGACTATGTGCAATAATGTGCAATTCATATACTTGATCTACATGCTTGTAAATATTGTCTTGCCTAACGTGTTGCATATTGCCATGTCATGCATGATTGGTAGCTTACGAGTCATTATGACTTACCCGTTCCCCTGTACTTTTTTTAGATCCTAGCAGGTGTCGGGGACCTTCCGTTGAGGATGCATACGTGCTCGTATACTCTAGTTTTCCTTTGATCGGGAGACTTTTGCGGTTGAAGAGGTGGTTCTTAGAAGTCCTCTTCTTTTTTTTGTATTTTGCAGGGCGATGGGTATAAGCTAGTCATCTAGACTATGCTTGGGATTGTATAGACTTGTACTCGTGTATTCCTGTTAGCTACTTGTAGTATTAACTCCTGTAGTATTTGTACTTCTCTTGATGCCGGCAATTATGTTAGCCGTGCCTTGTATATCTTGTTAGCGTTCACTACGTATAGACTTCCGCTGAGCATCCTATTAGCTCTTATTTATTTCCTTGTTGTATATATTGCTTAGCTTGGGTTCAGTAGTGTCGCCGAAGACTTGGATTTATTGTTGCTTGCTTGTTTATCGAGGTGAAATGATTTTGAAAATTTCCGACCTTTTGTGTCGAGGGATTCTCTTGCTTGGCCCAAATGTTGCGTCCGTCCGCGTCGGTTAAAAATAAAATATTTTGAGTCCTTGCATGTTCGTTTCTTGTCTGTCTTGTCTTGTTTGGGCGCTTGCTTGACCGCGGTTCCATCTCGGTCGGGGTCGGGGAGTCGCCAGTTGGTATCGAGCTCGTTAGCTTTTGTTATTGGTTACGTAATAGGCGTCGTTAGCTATTGGTCGAGGATAGGTTCCATGGCCTAGGTGGGTTGTTTTCTTGTGTGATATTCTAGCGCCGAGTGAATTCTTATAGGTGCTTGATGGTGAATCTAGAGCGATCGTGTAGGCCGAGGTAGAAGCGCGACCTAGGAGAGTTCTGATGAACTGAGGAGGAGTTGCCACCTCCACCCAGAATCCAGGGGGCATGAATGCTCGATGGCGAGATTTGTATCGCCGCATAGCGAGTTTATATTTGAAAATGGCTCGAGATAGGTCAAGGTCGAAATGTTCCTCCACAGCCACCGCCTTGAGAACGAATCGAGAGTATCACCACCAAGGAATGAAGTTGTACTGAAGCAAGGGAGTGCGAAATAATACTATCTTGGAGAGGTTCTTGAAAATGAAGCCTCATCATTTGAAGGAGAATCGGATGCTAGTAAAGCCGCCGAGTTATGGCTAGAGGGCGTGAAAGAAGATTTTTGCGGTTACGGGTACCTGCGGATGAAGAAGGTTGTGTTAGCGTGTATAAGCTTAGAGGAGCCGCCAATCATTGGGTGGGAGGTTTTGATCTAGTTGGGAGTTGAATCGAGTGGCTCAATATGGCCTAACTTTGAGATGGAGTTTAGGGCTTACGTGCTCCGCTGTGGGTTAGACGACGACGAGAGAAAGAGTTCCAGATTCGGGAGCAGTGGAACCATGTCTGCAGCTCAAGATTGCTAAGTTCATCAATTATCCCGCATTGTGCACATCTCGTGCCGATGAGAGACACAGACTCATAAGTTTGTGAAGGGGTTGAAGACCGAGTTCGTGAGACGCTTGTTATCTCTTCAGCTTGAGGATTACAGAGCGCAAAGAGATCGTGCTTTTGAGATAGAGCGAGACATTTGAGCACATGTAAGTCTTCTCAACAAATAGCCTTTGCAGTGACCTCACAAAGATTCGTGAGGGTCAATCTTCGTGAATCGATCCGGCGCCAGGCAATGTCGCTTTCATTATCGAATAGACGATCCGTGACGCTTTAGACAACAATGGAGAGTCGGTAGTAGTGCTTTTACTCCTCAGAGCAAACGACTCGTGGTAGCTGACCTCGACTTGTTCTTATTGCCATAAGATTGGGCATTCTAGCTTGGAAGAAGGCATCTAGGCTTGGCACTTGTCTTGCTGGGACTCTAGTCAAGTGTAGATTGTCCTAAGAATAGAGTGACGAACTGAGGTTCCGCCAATCCCGATCCAAGAGAGATAATGACGGGGCGCCCTAAGGCGCAGCTCGTGCTTTGCACTTGATCAAAGAAGGTGTTCCCAGTCTACACAGTGATCTGAGGTATTCTCTCTGCCTTCTGGCCATAGAGCTCGAGTTCTTATTGATCCCGGTTCTACTCATTCTTATGTCGCATCGCATTTCATAGAGCATTTATGTGTATTGCCTCGCCTTGGCTCCTACGTAAGCTGGTGCCTACACCCTGGGTGAATGCTTACTGTGTCTCCGAGGTTTATAGAGACAGACGTGCTTGTTAATGATCGAGTCTTGCATGCCGATTTGGTAGTATTGCCTATTCGAGACTTTGATGTGATTCTTGGTATGGATTGGCTTTTGCGAATCATGCTTTAGTGTAGACCGTCAGCCAAGAGTCACTTTTGCCATGCCCGGTATTCCTGAGTTCGTGTTTATGG
>JABEVN020001357.1:0-25285 GCA_013146195.2 Codonopsis lanceolata
GACTTGGTAGGGTATATCGGATATCAATGATGTGGACCTAACCTTCAACTCAACCTAGTTGTTGTGTTTGTGTATGTCATATTCTCATTTAGTATTTTCATCCATTAAACGTCTCTACAAATTAGTGGTCACATTAATCTAGTCTTGAATTCCTAGTCACCATTCACAATGACGTATAGTGTGGGAATGAGAAAAGTGTTTCGGTCCTTTATATTATTAGAGAGTAATATTAGAGCCACTTAATAAGCATGCAAATTTGTGTATTAAATGATGTGATTTCTAACGTATTATCTTATTTGACATTTTATGAGCTCCACTATAAATTAAAAAGTTATGTTAATAATATGATATATAAAATGTCACATCATTTGATACCCAAAATTAAGTAATATTAGAGTGGCGCTAGCATTACCCTTATTATTATTACTTTAATTTTACATTGATTTGATTTGATTCTCACATAAAATCATGGGTCAGACTCTTAAATTGGGGTGACAAATCGGTCGAAACGTTAACAGTACGAATATAAATAAGACACGATAAGTTTATTGTGTCTAATATTAAAATTCAAACACGACACGATAAGTTTATTGTTTCCGGACACGATAAACATAATAACTAAAACAATACAATTTATTTAGTCAGACTTGTTAAACCCAATAAAAATAATAAATATATAATTTTAATTTTTTAATACATATTTTGAAAATTTATCAATATAAATAGTTAAGTAGTTTAAAAATCATAAATTTTCAAATGATAAAACTATGAAATAATAATGAAAATAGTTCGAAACAAGTGAATAAGCTCTAGTAAATTTTTAAAAATATATTTTAAAAACATATATATTTTTGTTATCGTGCATTATCGTGTCTTACCGTGCTTATCAAGTCAGCCCGAAAACAACCCATTTTTTATCGTGCCTTTTCGTGTTGGCCTTATATAACGGCTCAAACTCGATAAGCCCCAGCCCAAACCCTATAATTTTGTGTCGTGTTCATGTCGGCCAATATTTCGTACCTCAAATTGTCATCCCTACTCATATGGATTTCTTTAAAAAATTAACATTTTCCTAATATTTATAATAAAATTATTTTTTCTTAATTTGTGTACCTAATTAAACAAGACAATCTTTTCGAAATGGTACGAGTATAATTTAGGACGAACTAGAGTCTTGTAAACAAGGAAATGTAGAAGCAAGAAGACTCTGAAGAAGGGTATTAAATTATGAATTAAATTTTCATCTACTAGTGGTGTTAAATATATTTTACATAAGTGACTTTTGAAATATAACACATCGCCAACTAAAATTTTAAGAAAATCAAGCCAGAGATTGTGATTGGCACATGTCATATTTCAAGGGCCGCTTGTATAAAAAATATACGACATCACCGACACCGGTGGATTAAAATTTACTCTTAAATTATTTAGGCTATAATTAGTGTTTTCAATACAAGGAAAGTAAGCTTTCAGTCTCAAATTCATCATCACGTGCCATGCACATGACCCTGCCTTGTGTGAGGCATGCGAGCAGGACACATGTGTGACACGGGAGTACACCATTCATCCCACCTACATGGGGCCGCGGCGAAAAAAGGGTTTTAACTTGAGCAGATAGGCAAGCAAGACATGTGCCTAACTCGGGGGCACACCCTTTACCCCACCTACAAGGGGCCAAGTGTGCGGCGAATAAAGGGTTTCAACCCAACAGACAATTATTCATAGCGAGCATATACGTACTAACCTTCCGCTTAGCTTAAGGTGTAATGGTTCAGGGACGTGGGAACTAGTAGCGTGGAAACCGCTTCCACATCCTAAACATGGACCAGGTGTCGCCTCATGAATGGTTCAACATGCTCGGTAGTTAAGGTCATTTACTTAGTAGTCCCCTTACCTAGCAAGTGCATTCTTCGGCGATAAAAGCCTCTCCTTTTTGGGAAACAATGTACACCCACACACACACTTATACTAAGTTTAAAACTTTTTCAAATTGAAGGCCACACCACTCTTCAACTATTGCCACGACCGTATACCCAATCCCAGGTGTTACGTGAGAAAACTTTGAATGAGCCTACTCGGCAGAAGCATATGGAGCAAGGGGAGGACCTTCCAATCCTGCCAACCAAGGCCCCGGAGAGAGGTTAGACTCAGGGATCAACTTAATCACAAACGGGCTCAATATTCTTTGGTCGCTAACACTGCGGATGTTGCCCAGTTCGCTAATCAAACACGAGCGGCGCCTTGCTCAACCAAGCTCAGTACATTAGCCAAATGTGCGACCTCAACCAACTGATGCTGGCCATTGGACAACTTGTGATCCCTGTTGAGCTCAGATCTCTGTTCGCAATGCCCACTCCAAGTTCAGTGGATAATTTTTTGCCGCCAGCCGAAACAGGACATCGACCTTAGGAACCTGTGATTATTCCTTTCGATCGTAGAGGGCACAAACCACGATGCAAACATACGCGAGTAGAGAGAGAGTGAGCAAGTCATAAGATGGTACCTCAATATCCAATCACAGTTGGGACCTCGAGCGGGTGAAGGTTTTGAAAGGCGTGACTAGAATAGGTGTGACGACCCCGATCCCGGGCCAAACGAGACTGGGTCCATTAGGTGTTCCAAAAGTTCAATCCAAAAATAACTCAAATAAAAAACACATAACTCATTACGGAATAAACAAATAAATAATATTTTCTCAAAATATACAATTTTATGCAAACGTATTTTTAGGCCAAATTACAAATTTCCCCCCAAAATATACTCCCAATCTCAGATCACTACCCAATATAATTTTATCCCAATTTGGTACCTGATATTGTCATTTGTGTCAAATAGTTACCTAAGGTCTAACTTAAGTGTGTCTGGCTTAACGTTTTTCACTAACAAAAGTTGGCCCTAGGTAGCTATTTGACACAAATGACAACATCAGGTACTAAATTGACACAAATCTTATGTTGAGTAGTGATATGAGATTGAGTGCATACTTTAGGGGGAAATTTGTAATTTGGCCGTATTTTTATTACAATTGCAACGATATCAAAAAAAAATACATAAATGTATTCTTTCAAAACTGAGCACTTCGATAAACCTTTAGCACACTGTACATAGCTGCGCGCTATCTGAATCTCAATCAAATCTTAACTGCAAAACATGAAATCGTAGGGGGTGAGATTACGTGCCCAGTAAGAAAGGGGATACACAACACCATAGAATAGAACATGACATGTGTCAAGTTTGGTGAAGGATGGGTGGTTAAAGAAGGAAGGTTGCCGGACCACCACCATTGACGGTGGTGGCCGGGGGAGAGAGAAGTAGAGAAAGCACAACACACCGAGAGAGAAAGAAGAGAAAACCGAAATTGTTATTGAATTGAATTGAATTGAATTCCTAAAAGAACTATTACATCTATATATATCCAAAAACTAATGTAAATGGGCTACTAGCCTACTAACAAAGTAATTGGGCCCAAATAAGCTAAAAAGGATTGGGCCTATATTTCTAACACGCCCCCTCAACTCGAACATGCAACTTTGTGAAATGATCGAGTTGGAGAAGTGCAAACAAATGAGCCTATACGACATATGGGCCTTTACGGAAAATGGGCCTTTATGGGCCAGATTAGGGTTGATGTGCCACTATGGGCCTGAGTATTGTTGATGTGCCACTTTGGGCCTGAATCTTGCTGATGTGCCACTTTGGGCCTGAATTTTTTGATGTGCCACTTTGGGCCTGAATATTGCTGATGTGCCACTTTGGGCATGAATTTGTTGATGTCTAAAATGCCACTTTGGGCCTGAAAGGCCTGTATTTCTATTTCTGCCCACTTTGGGAAACTGGCTTTTGTTGAAATTGTTGCTGTTACTTGGCTTTTGTGTTGTGTGCCTTGATTTCAAAACCAGTTTGTTTCTCCCAATGGAGGCGCCGAGAGGCGGAGAAAACCCCAAAAACTTCGCAAGCTAGTCCTAATACTAACCAGCAGAGCACGATACAAAACGCCATCGCCGCGATCGGCAAGATTGCTCCATCTTTTCCGACCGGCCCCATTGACACCGTCTTTGTTTGACGGTAGAAGAGGCGAAGCCCACTTCGGCTCCACTGAGCCAGACCAGCAAACCGAGACCGGCGGTCCCCCAACGGCAACCAGGTTCTCGCGACCCTCTTACCTTGTATGAGAACCAGAATCTCCTACCACGTCCATCGCGGCAGTCTCGGAGCCCTGTTCCCGTCCTCGCCGCCGTTAAGTCACGTGCCTCCATAAGTCTGCCGCCACAACACAGTTTATATGGCGCTAGAGCGATTGACTCTCGCCCCGACGTCCATTGATGTAGTGCTTCTGCTTCTGTTTTGTTTACGTTCTGAATTCGGTTGCCACTGTAAGGCCTAAATCATCAATCGAAGGTGCGGAATTGTTGGCGGCGGCGGCGAATTAGTAATGTCTTGATATCAAGATTTGTGTTGAGAATCTCGTTTTTCGGGAATGATTGATTATTTTTCTTGGGTTTCTAATCTGCAATTGTTTGGCATCTGGGTAGGAAAGTGAACGGTTTGGGAAATTGGGGTTCTGCGAATTGGGGAAGATTGGTATTGTTGGGGTTCTTGATATTGGTAATACAAGTAATACAATGGATGGGTTGTCGAACCTTGATGAAATTGAGATATGGAATGGGTCGAAGGTCTAGAACCTAATCTTGAAATCGTTGTTGTTGCTGGGCTTGTTGGGCGGCGAAGATGACGATGGAAAATCTGATATAATGGATCTTTGCTCTGATACCATGTCAAGTTTGGTGAAGGATGGGTGGTTAAAGAAGGAAGGTTGCCGGACCACCACCATTGACGGTGGTGGTCGGGGGAGAGAGAAGTAGAGAACGCACAACACATCGAGAGAGAAAGAAGAGAAAACCGAAATTGTTATTGAATTGAATTGAATTGATTTCCTAAAAGAACTATTACATCTATATATATATATCCAAAAACTAATGTAAATGGGCTACTAGCCTACTAACAAAGTAATTGGGCCCAAATAAGCTAACAAGGATTGGGCCTATATTTCTAACAACATGTAATTCAAATACCAAGTCCATTAAGATAAAATTAACGACTACATAATATTACCCCCAAAATGATACCAACTGTTATTCAAATAACAATTGATCACAAGTTACAATTTAGTATAATAATTAGTTTAAATCATGGTGAGATTATTCATAACGAGCACAACACACACGGGTACTCATGTATGTGTCCCAACGACAGTTCCAAATTGTACCGGTCGTTCCACTGATCAGTATTACTAAACCGTTCCAAATAACCAATCACTCGACTAAATGGTTTAAAGAACCAACTTTTCAAGAAAATCCGTTGATTATTAACATTAGCATGACATTATTTCAAAGCCAAATCAATACCGAAGTTTTACCGATAACAATAAACACGTTTCAATAACAAGAGAACGAATCAAACATGGATATTTAAGAGATGATCATGTGATCAAACTGACACAAAACGAGAAAGAAAACTTGATTACGAAAATATAATTCATATTGAAATACTACTTAACGAACCTAAATCCTCATCATAATTGTAAAGACAACTTATTGACATATTTGAAACTAAATTACACATCTAATGAAATGGACAAAAGGAAAAAAGCAATGCATTGATAAATCTATACAAATATAAATAAGCATAAATAGAAAGATATTTTTCAATTACCATCGGACCCAAATTTAATATAACAAAATATTTTAACACCATCAAGATCTTAATTTTACTGTCCATTTTACATATTAATAAATCATGATCAAATTTTTTTATAATATTTTATACGTTAAATATTATAATTTTTTAATAATATTTTAACACCGTCAAGATCTTAATTTAACGTATAATATTTTATACGTTGAAAGATGAACTTAAACAACCGGACTTTAGACAACATGTATTATAATAGTTGTACAGTTTTACGTTTGTGTAAATGCAAGATAATCTTTACAAAAATGTGTTTATTAAAATATTCTAAACAAAATAAAAGTAACAAACCATCACTTATAATTTCAACCCAAATATGTAGGTCAAACAAAAGTTAAAGTCAGTCATTGGTAGTATCATATATATATATATATATATATATATATATATATATATATATATATATATATATATATCTATATCTGTTTACTTGTTAGTTTTACTGGGTACGCTTTATATACCGCTTTTGGGCAACCTTCTCAACAACTAAGAGATCCGTTCGAGGAAAAAAAACTAGACTACATTATAAAGAATTCAAAGAATTAATCGACCAGTTGGAGAAAAAAACTCGTTAATTTGAAGAGTCATTTTGAATTTGATTCGCTTAAATTTTGATGAACTTCTTTTCGCTTTCAGCAATTCATGGAAGAATGAATCAGGAAAAAACCTATGACTGTACCAGCTACAAGAAAAGACCTCATGATAGTGTTCAATATTGAAATAAGAGATTTTCCCCGACTTTGTCCGTGTCAACAAAGAATTCGAAATACCTCGATTTTTTAGAACAGGTCCGAGTCAAATAGCAATGATTCGAAGCACTTCTTTTTACACTATTTCGGAAACCCAAGGACTCAATCGTATGGATATGTAAAATACAGGATTTCCTATGTGTGTGTGTATATATATATATATATATATATATATATATATATATATATATATATATATATATGACGATTGACAAAAGTTAAAAATAATCATTGTCGTATATAGAACACTTCCTCAATTACGGTTCATAGTAGATTACGTTTTTTAAGTTAACAAATATTTCTGATCTAAAAATATTAATTAATATGAGATTAATAAAAAAAACACATAAAATAACAAAATAAATATTGTTATATCGAATTCAGTATGATACCATCCAATACTAAAATCTTCCGTGCAGCTCCTTCAATGGACATGAGTCACCAAGGCAAAGTTTGGATAGAAATTCTAATGTAGGACCCATTACAAAACTTACCAAAGAAGTATTCCAATTCTAACCCACCCGTTCATGCAACTAGACAAGAATTCCCAATTTCTTTTCTCTTTGTTTTATACTGTAATACGATTACTAATATAATATATGATATATCCACTCCGTCTCTAAATAATCGTCCTAGTTGATACGGCGTATGGTTTAAAAAAAACAATTGACTTGATTATTTATATTTGTTTAATGTGTAGTTTTCTTTAAAGCTCATGTGTATGCGGCTCATAATTAAGTAGAGTAAAAAAGTAAGGGTAAAGTGGTAAAATTGATGTTCTAAAAAAAGTAAGTTTCAAACTGGACAATTATTTTTGGATAGACAAAAAATGAAAGGATGACGATAATTTTAGGGACAGAGGGAGTATTACTTTAATTTAATACTATAAGGAATGTGTATATATATATATATATATCTATATATTTAAAGATAGTTAACAAATACTCTCTCCGTCCCAAAATTATCATCTAGGTTAATTTGGTGCACGGTTTAAGAAAAACACATTTGAATGGATTATCAATATTAAAGTTCATGTGTATGTCACACATAATTGAAGTAAGATGAAAAAGTAAGGGTAAGTAGTAAAAATGTTGTTCTAAAAAGAAACTTTCAAAGAAGACAATTATTTTAGGACGAACAAAAAAAAAAGTAGGACAATAATTTTGGGACAAAGGGAGTATCATTCAGTAATATATTTCAAGTGTTATCAAATTCGTTTGTCTATGAAAATAAAAATAGATTAAATATCGGGGTATTACCAACTGTGACGATCCGATCTTGGGACAAAATGAGACCAGATCCACCGAGTTTTCTATTCTGAGTTTCTTACGCCGAGTGTTTTTGTGTAGGTGCGAGTATGGTGATAACTAGATAGGGGCGAGTACCAATAGAGGTGGTCTGAGTACACCCGAGGGCCATGAAGGAGCCGAGAGTAACAATCATGGGAATGATGGACAAGCCCGACAAATAGTGCATAATGAGCAACCTGAAGAGGCACAAAATGATCCGCCAGAAAACTTGATGAACTTGTTCCAATTGTTTACTAGAATGGTAGCAAAAATGGGTCATCAGGGTAGTGCATAGATACCTGAAAATCGTGCACCACAACCTGAGGCTTGTTTACAATAGCCTGAGTGTTAAGATTGGTAAAGTGAGAGGAGAAGAGGAAGAGAATGATGGAATGAATCTTGATTCATTTCTGCCCAACGTAATTAACAAAGGATGATTCTGTTTACAGATATAAACCAGAAAACTAAACTACACTAACTGCGTAACTACCTATTAACAAGAATTACTAATAAGCATGCACACTAAATTATAGAGATTCCCCTCTATATACACATCTAGTGTTATCTCCATATAACAGTGCTATGATCCTGTACTGCATGAAGTAGTCTTCGCAAATCATTCTTCATGAGTGTAATACTTCTAACTTGATGTGCCTGATGAACCTCAGTTGTTGCCTTTGCTGCATCATGGTGAATACCCCCCTCACAAGGTGAAAGTGTAGAAAAATTGAGCACTTTCAGCTTGGACAAAAGGAAACAGTGAGGAACCTTCCCTAGGGATTTAGTAAAGATATCAGCCAACTGGAACTTGGATGGAGTATACTGAGGCTTGATTAAACCTTGTTGGACCTTCTCTCGAACAAAATAACAGTCCAACTCAATGTGTTTAGTACGAGCATGATAGACTGGGTTAGAGGCTATAGAAATAGCTGTAGAACTATCACAATAAACACTGACAGGAGAATGCAAAGGAACCTGCAAATCATGAAGAAAGGCATGAAGCCAAAGAACCGCACTAGTAACTGTTGCCAAAGCTCTATATTTAGCCTCTGCTGAAGATCTGGCTGTCACTGATTGCTTCTTATACAACCAGGAAAGGAGGGAATCACCCACCAATAAACTGTATCTAGAAACAGATTTTCTGTCATTGGGATCACCTGCCCAATCACTATCACAATAGGCCTTAAGACTGAAAGAATTACTGGAAGAGAGTAGTAGACCTTGTCCTGGGCAGGCCTTAATATACCTCAAAACTCTGTATAAGGCCCTGTAGATGAGAAGAATGAGGGGAGTGAACAAAGCGGCTCAAAACATGAGTTGCATAGGCCACATCAGTGCAGTCACGTCCAATAAAGTAGTTTTCCCACAAGCTGCCTATAGAGAGTAGGATCTTGAAGATGTACCCCTTTGGAAGCTAACAGCTACTCATTAGGATCCAAAGGAATTGTCAAGGGCTTGGCATCAGTAAGCCCTGCTGTAGCAATCAAATCCAGTGCATACTTCCTTTGACTCAAATGGAACCCCTTGGAAGATCTTACAACTTCAATGCCTAAATAGTACTTGATTAAGCCAAGGTTCTTGATGCTAAACTGTGCATCAAGATAAGATTTGAGAGAATCAATAACACCAGAATCTGTCCCAGTAACAATGATATCATCTACATAAACCAAAACTGCAGTGAATGAACTGTCAGTTTTCAAAGTGAACATAGAATAATCTACATGAGATTGGACATAACCAAGGTGAAGTAAAGATTCAGTGATTTTGGCAAACCACTATCTTGAAGCTTGTTTTAAACCATAGAGAGACTTCTTCAATCTGCACACCAAACCCGATTCAAGTCCTTTGGAATAACCTTGGGGAAGGGCCATGTAGACCTCCTCTGTTAGATCACCATGGAGGAAAACATTATTGACATCAAGCTGATGAACATCCAATCCCTTTGCAGCAGCTACAGCAAGTAGGGCCCTAACAGAGACCATCTTGGCCACTGGAGAAAAAGTCTCATGGTAGTCAATACCCTCAGACTGTGTGTAGCCCCTTGCTACTAACCTAGATTTATATCTCTCAATGGAACCATTAGCATGGTATTTCACCTTGTAAACCCACTTGCAGCCTACAAACTTTTTGCCAACAGGAAGAGGAACAAGTTCCCAAGTTTGATTATCCTCTAAAGCTATTAATTCTTTATTCATGGCATCTACCCAACATTGATTTTTGACTGCTTGGGTATAAGAAGTAGGCTCAATTTGAGCATCTAATGCATTGACAAAATGAAGATGAGTGGAATCAAAATGGTCATAACTAATGAAATGATTAATGGAATGCTTAGATTTGGACAGAGAGGGCTGAACAAAATCTTTGAGTTTCACAGATGGAACTCTGGTTCTCTGTGATCTTCTAAGAGGAGGGGGGTTGGAAGGGGAAGGCATTTGTGCAACATCAGGAGAAGGATGAAATGAAGTATCAGAAGATGGATAGGGATGGACAGTTGGAGTAGTAGAAGGAGTATCAGGAGGTGTGCCAAATGAGGATGGTGTATGAGAGTGCAAAGTAGGTACAGGATCATCAACTGGCCATGACAAGGGAGATTGTTCAGGAATATGAGGAGGAAATGCTTGTGTAGACGTTGAGTAATGTATTGGAAAGATATGGTCATGAAACTTTACATGTCTACTAACAAATAATTTCTTGGTTTGAAGATTGTACAAGAGGTAACCCTTATGACCATGAGGATATCCTAGGAAAATGGAAGGAATGGCTCTAGGATCAAATTTGTCAAAGTCATGTATGGAAGCAAAACACAGACAACCAAAAGTCTTTAGATAAGAGTAGTCAACTTTGGTTTGAGAAATGACTTCATAAGGAATTTAAAATTCTGTGGCACTAGAAGGAATTCTATTAATGAGAGATGTGTGGCAGTGAGAAGGAAATGACCCCAAAACTATTTAGGAAGAGAGGCCTGGAATCTTAGTGCTCTAGCCATTTCAAGAAGTTGCCTATGTTTCCTTTCAACAATTCCATTTTGCTGTGGTGTATAAGGACAAGAAGACTGGTGAGTGATACCTAGAGTTGCAAGAAAAGAAGTGAACTCTTGGTTGAAGAATTCTGATCCATGATCAGTTCTTATGTTCTGAATAGTAGTCTTAAACTGATTTTTAACAAAAAGCAGTGAAATCAACAAAGGTTTTCATGACATGTTGTTTGGTAGACAATAAGAAAGTCCAAACAAGTCTAGAAAAGTCATCAACAATAGTAAGGAAATATTTGCATCCATTCATAGTAGAGATTCTATATGGGCCCCAAAGATCACAATGCAACAGCTCAAAACAGTGATTAGATTTTGTAATACTATCAGGGAAAGGTAACTTGTGTTGTTTAGCTAGAGGGAAAATGTTACAATATTTGATACAATCATGATCTGTTTTGGAATTGAATACATGGGACAATTGAGGAATCTTTTTCAGATTACATAATGATGGGTGTCCTAGTCTATTATGCCAAATTACAGATGAAGATTTATGAGAAGCTCCACCAACTTGGCCAATGAATTGTGAAGGGTCAGACTTGAAATGATCAGTATTGCCTTGCAAAATGAATAATCTGCCATGTAAATCACCAGTTGCAATGGTGTTCTGCCATTGATCCTGGAAATTACATTGAGTTTTAGTGAATGTCCTTGTATGGGTAGAAGAAGTAAGGATTTTAGGAATGGAAAGAAGATTAAAATGAAAAGAGGGAACATATAAAACATCATGCAAAATCAAGGTTGAAGAAATGATCACTGAACCCTTGTGAGTGACTGTGGCTTGCTGCCCATTGGGAAGTGAAAGAATAATGGGCTTAGACAGCTCTACAACATAATGCATTAGTGGAAAAGAAACACAAATATGATCAGTTGCTCCTGAATCTACTACCCAAGCATTCATGTTGTGAACAGATGCCACAAATCCATCATAACAGCAAGTGAGAACACTCAAACTTGGATCATTCATACCTGAAGACTGAAGATTGGAACTAGAAGTAAAAGCAGCAACCAAATGGTCTTCTGGGCTATCTTTTCCTTTCAGCATATTGAGAACTTGGCCTAGTTGAGTCTTTAACATCTCAATGTCACTTTGAGTTTCAATCTCCTCATTACATTTGCTTTGCACATGCATCACTTTAGGATTAGGTTGCCCAGAATGTGATTTACCAACCTCTCCCTTAGCTGCCTGCTTATGATTATTGGGGGAGTATGCTGGGTGCCCAACTAGAAACCCATGGAGTTTGAAACATTCTGCCTTGGTGTGGCCCTCTTTGTTGCAGTAATTACAATAAATCCCTTTCTTGATGGGAGCCTTAATGTATCCAGATTTAGGGACATTTCCAAATGATTTATTGAAATTTCTAGGAGGGTTTTTGTGGTCAAAATCACCATAGACTTTAGTAATATTTGCTGCAATTCCATTATAATCATAAACAAAACCAATTCTTAATGATTCTTCTTGTTTGACCATGTAGTAGGCTTCCCCTATACTAGGTAAAGGCTTCATCCTAAGTATTTGACCCCTTATGTTGGCATAACTAGCATGAAGGCCCATAAGAAATTGCATCAACTTCTTCCTTTGTTCCCTTAGTTCCTGTGCCTTAATAGCACCACATCCACAATTATTGCATGAATAAGCCGTAATTGTGTCTATGGCTGCACTCTCATCCCAAAGACCTTTCATTTTATGATAGTAAGCCTCTACAGACCCCTCCCTTTGTTCCAACCTATGTAAATCCTTTTCTAACTGGAAAACCCTATGTCCATCAATGTTGGAATATCTCTCTTTTAGCTCATTCTAGACTACATAAGAAGATGATACAAAACGCAAACTACTACTTATTTCCTTAGAAACAACATTGAATATCCAAGAAATAACCATGTCGTTTGCTCTTGCCCACAAAGGATATAATACATAATTAATTTCAGGAACAGGAAATGTGCCATTCATAAGAGCAGATTTGTTTTTCGCAGATAAAGAGATTTGTAATGACCTGGACCAAGCAATGTAGTTGTCACTACCAGAGAGTTTAGTGGAGATTAGAATCAGACATGAATGATCGTTATTGTGAATGAAAAGTGGATGCATATTTGAATCGATAGAGATCTCCATTGAAGTGCCTGACCGAGACCCCATAGCTCTTGCACCAGCTTCATTCAGATTGCCTTGATTTCCACCATCATTGTTCGCATCATTATCATTCGCCATTAAACCTTTCGCGAGATGTCGTTGGAGGACTACGCTTCGTCAGATAACGATGAACCAGAGGTTTAAGAAAACCCTAGAATTCGAATTGGTTTCTCAAGTGCCGATGGATTGAATTCAAATCCTGAATAAGAGGAACAGAAGAATCAGACAGCAATTGAAGATTGAAGTCGATTAAACATGAATGTGGATCGTGTGCTTTGATACCATGTTAAGATTGGTAAAGATAAAGGAGAAGAGGAAAAGAATGAGGGAATGAATCTTGATTCATTTCTGCCCAACGTAATTAACAAAAGGATGATTCTGTTTACAGATATAAACCAAAAAACTAAACTAGACTAACTGCCTATTAACAAGAAGTACAAATAAGCATGCACACTAAATTACAGAGATGCCCCTCTATATACACATCTAGTGTTATCTCCATATAACAGTGTTGTGATCCTGTACTGCATGAAGTCGTCTTTGCAAATCATTCTTCATGAGTGTAATACTTCTAACTTGATGTGCCTGATGAACCCTAGTAGTTGCCACAGTTGTTGCCTTTGCTGCATCATGGTGAATACTGAGGCGAGAGAGACACAAACAATTACTATGCTGGACATGTTTTGAAGATGAAGCCTCGTGGCTTTGATGGAATACCGGATTTCGAAAAGGCCGAAAGATGGATTAATACTATGGTAAAGATCTTCACAGCCTTGAAATGCACAGATGAAGATAAGTTGAACAATGCGGTGTTTAAGCTAGTGGGGGCCGTCGAATATTGGTGGCGGGTGTTGTTAACTAGACCTGACAATTACAACTCATTACTCATTTACCCATCCAAGTCAACCCATTAATATTATTGGGTCAAAACGGGTAACTCGTGTCGATCCAATAATATTAACAGATTAGGTTGGGTCGGACCCATTGCCCATTTTGAGCCGTGACTTTTTATGCTATAATTTTATGTTTTTTTGGGGGAAAAGTTGGGTCAAGACGGGTCGACCCGGTACTCATTTCAACCTGACCCATTCCGACCCAACCATTTAAACCCGTTTGACATTTGGGTTTAAATAGGTTTTGACTCGTTTCAACCCATTACTCATTTCAACCCAACTCACCAAATTGTCAGGTCTATTGTTAGCTAGCTGGGAGAAAAATAAGGTTCCACATACATGGGCATCCTTATTTCACGAATTCAAAACGCAGTACATTCCTAGAGCTGTCCGCGGCAGAGTTCATAACATTGGAGTAGGGCTTCATGACGGTGACGCAGTATTCGACCAAGTTCATAGAATTACCCTGATATTGTGCTTAGCTTGTACCGAACGAGGAGCGAAAGATAGAGAAGTTCATGATATTAAAAAGCCAATCGAGAGAGAATTGTGATACATTTACAACAATGGTAAGAAATGGTACCTAGTCTTCAGCTTGTAGTTATGTTAAGCATTATGTGCTAGTATAGTTAGTGTAGATCGATATGCATCATGGTTAGTTAGTTTAGTTAGTGGAGATTATACCACAGATTTATTGCTTCATTATTGTGTACTACTTAAGACTATAAGTAGTTTTATGAATGTTGAATAGAATATGAAGAAAATTATCCAAGTCTCCCTCTAAATTCTTCCCTAAATATTTCTTGTTCTATCTAGTACTCTCTCCGTTTCGGACAAACAGTCCTCATTTGAAAGTCAAACTTTTTAAGAAAATTACATTTATAGTAGTTCATTAATAATAAATTAACATTTCTATGCCTTAAAATTTGAAAGTGGACTCTTTAAATGAAAGAATCCAAAATGGAATGATAGACTCTTTACCCGGAATGGAGGGAGTACTTATCAAATTGATTACATACCCTATACGCAATTGATTCCCTGGAGTATGAAAGGAGACGAGGGTTTCAGCACATTTTATACTATGCCTATAGCGTTTTGGTCGAGAGTACTTGGAGTAAATAGATGGGGTTAAAGGATTCAAGAAATTGAACTCCGCTTAATTTGGGGGAGGATATGGACGTGAGAGGAACTTGCAGGAAATTTAGGAAGGAGAAATTAGGAATAAGTTTTCAACCGGTTTACTCGTGTATATTTTTTTAACTGTAATAATACTCTTTCATAATATTGTTCCTAAAATGCTCTCTACAAATCCCAACCAACATCACTAATATCGTCATGGCCGATGCTTTCAAATCGTTTGATAACAAGAATTCAAATTAAACGTTCGATGTCTGCTCAGTCATTCCTCTTTAATTCCCAATGACCAATATAATCTTGACCTATCATTTTTTTAATTTGATCGATCTGATACTTAGTTAATTCTTTCATCGTTATCATCCCACTAATACCTAATTGAGACCAAAGCGAAATAGATTATTTAAGCACAATTCCATTGATTTTTGTTGAGGCAATTCTCATCGGATCTCGCTCCTTTTTCGCAATCTCCATTATGTCTGTAACAGTAAAAATTGTTTGAGATGAAATTAAGACATATATTTAAGTAATCATTCAAGAGTTTCTATGCATGTAAGTTATTCAATGAAATGACCAAGAAGAAACTTATTTGCTAACAAATGAAGAAGATTTAAAAAATACGGTGTTGTTGGCCAATATGTTATTGATTAGCATAATAACTGTTAATGTTTTTGAAAATTAGAATGCTTTGACCTATAAAGTGAATAGAGGATGAAAGCATGAAGATGCTATTTCTAAGAACGCACGCGATGTACCTTATGATTCAAATGTAAAAAAAAATTGAGTCATGATGAACAATAATTACATTATGATGTTATATTTTAAAAGTAAAATTAGAAATTTTATATCATCTAAGGTTCAATCCATAGATCCAATTGACAAATAGTACAAATTCCATAGAAAATAATTTAATAATTGACAATTACAAATTGATATTTAAAAAATATTATTATAATAATTTAAAATTGATATTTATTATTATTATTTAAAAAAACCCAAAATGACATTATTTAGGGCTAAAATTTAAAAAAAAACTAAAAAATAGGAAAAATCTGCAGTTGGCCGCCTAGTCGAGCGCCTAACCGGTTTTTTAGCCAATTTGCCAAATGTCTAGGCCCCGGGGTCGAGCTTAGACCGATTTTTAGAACACTGATTCTAGGTAGGTTAAAGTTTGACATGCTCAACCTTATTTTTGAAGACATTTCTCGTTGGGCAAAAACTTGTGTATGACGAAATTTGGTAAAATGGAGCTCCATTTAGGAATTCACTTGTCATAATAAATAAAATACATGTTATTAAAAATCCTTCAACCGACTCAGCCAAGATGGTTCGAGGCTGCAGTTTTAAACTTGGTGGAGGTCATGGATTGGAAAATCCATATGTTTCATACGCCTTGCGCTTAATCCTTTGTCGCCTCCGTTAGCCTCATTTGTCCTTGTGATGCTTGACGAACCCGAACGCACTTTGACGAAATGCTAAATCACACATTTAAAAAACAAAAGTGACACTATATAAGGAAATTTAGTATAATTTTCATTAAAATACAAAGTAACACTCTTAATACTAAAAGTAACACATTTACTCTTAATACTAAAAAGTTACACAGACTTTAAAAGTAACAAAGTGATGGCCAAAAGTGAAAGTACATTTAATGACTGGCCAAAAGTGACACTTTCAATGCTATAAGGTGACACTTTCACCATTTCACTAAAACATGACACTTTCAATGCTATAAGGTGACACTTTCACCATTTCACGCAAAAAATGACGGTTTTCATTTATAATGCAAATTAAAAGTAACACTTTTAAAGCAAAGCTAACGAGTAATACATTTAAGACCAAAACTAACACATTTATATGCTAAAAAGTAATACATTAAAGGAAAAATGATAACTTTTATTTAAAGGAAAGTGACACATTTTATGTCAAAAGTGACTTTATTTAATCGAAAAGAGACACATTTTAATACTAAAAGTGAGTGACACTCTTATACCGAAGAGATACTTTTAATACTAAAAAGTGACACTTGCAATTAGATTATCGAATCTTGACCTATTCAAAATAGATAGGTCCGCCTTACGGATTAAGATCCATATGACCTATTCAAAATACAATAGGTCCGCCTTACGGATTAAGATCCATATGACTAAGAGACCATCTATTCTGTGGTAAGAGCATTTTATAATTCTTTCCAAAATAATTTGCCAACAACACAACAACAAGAGAAACCAATTAACATGCCGCCACCATCCTCTCCTATGGCTACGACAAGTCACAACGAATGTCCACCGGCACCAAAGAACATCTTTATCGATGACCCAAAGAATTCGTTGGGTACAAGGAAGAGTATGAACAAAAAGGGGTGTCAGACGCGCGGGTTGTCTAGGGTAACGCATGTGGCAAATCATAAATTAGAGGAAAATTTACATTTGGATGAGCTTGTGTTTGAAAACATGCACGATGATGATGAATAATTATTTCTCGAACGAGGTGGTTATGAGGATTATAAGTTTAGCGATGTAGTAGATTTTGGAATTGCAAATTCATTTGATGTGGTTGAGTCAATCAATTTGTTTAGGGATTTGAAAGAGTCAATGCTGCAAATAAATCTATATTACTCAAAATATCTCTTAATTTGGCATAGACAATTTCAAGTTTTGAGTATGAACTAGAGGATGAGTTCTTTTGAAATATGGGTGACTGATGTAGGGCATGATTGAATTAGTTTTACTTTTAAGTTTGGGCATATTTATTTTTATTGTAATTTTTGTAATATTTAATTGGGTAGTGATATGCCTAGCCCAAATCTGGTCATGAGCAGAGCACGAGCCACCATCACGTGCCGGTCACGAGCATGGGCCTTGAAGGATTCCCCAGGCCCATCGAGCACAAGAAGATCAACACCTAACAACGAGCATGACGTTCCTGACGCAACCTGGTCGGGCACAGGCCCGGCCTGTCCGACCAGGGGCCTTGCCCGGGGATTGTAGCTGGTTCAATACATCATCCACCACACAGGCGAGCAGGGCCTTGCCCGCTCAGTTATTATCGAGCAAAGGACACCAAGTGGCTTGCCCGACAAGACACGGCCACAAGTCATCATATATAGGCAGGACACTTGCCTTATCCATTCCTGATATCACGCGGCCAGCCGTATAGCACCAGGATATCCAGAGTTTCACTCCTTGTGAAACAGGATGATTAAGGAAACCAGATCCTACTCGGATTCAACCATGTAAGGCCCAATAAATACTCCTCCGCCATACACCAGCAAGGTACATGCTCTCATACACTCTGCCTCTTCCTTGAGTTCTGGTATTCTGTTCTCATACACGGTACTTACTGTCACGCCGGAGGGGTTTCGCGAGGCCCTGCCTTGCACTTCCACTCAGGTTTTCTGTGCTCTCAACCAGGTTCAAGGAAGCAGCTACAAACCCAGATATCCTACCCACAGAACAGACGGCCCAAGCTGGGGATTTTGCTATATCAGTTTGGTTCCATTGCCGGGAAACATCAACATCTCACTTTTTTTTTTAAGTCTTACGGTGCAATTTTCTTAACAACCATCAATTGCAATGGCTGGTAAGAACAAAGAAACATCGCCTGCGAAAGCAACAACCGGCCGGAAGCCGCTTGGCCTATGATCTCCCACCTAAAGCACCCTGGGTGCAAACTGTAAGCAAGAAATTGCGCATGGCAAGCAACACATGGGAAGGACGTGCCCTACGTGGAAGAGCAGCCATCCCAGCATGCTAGCCAGAATCGTGTCAGCCAACGTGATGCAAGGGAGATCATCAATGAGCAACTTAATGCCCGGAGCAGATCTCAGACACAAATTGAATCGCCAAAGGGAGAATGGCCATGGCGCTCATGCGAATCCACCCTGGCCAAGCCCCTCAACAACAAGCCGCCGCTTCCAAGTCCAAGCGGATTACTATAGCGAATGTACAAGCTCAATCAACAACTTGGCTCGGGCCATGCCCCTGGCCCCAAGGGCGATTTAGAATTACCAACTTTGAGCGTCCCCGCAGCCGTTGATGATGGCCATGCCTCACAACGCCTGCCCGCACCAAGCAAGCGCCTTCAATCGGTTATCCGTATACCATCGAAAAGATTGAAGAGGTAAAACGAAGCGTATGACCAGCGGAAAACGTATATAGCCGCCCAAATTTCTCATACAACGCAGGGCAAAACTTACTATGCCAGAGTGAAAGTCATAGTCCACCGCAGAGCTCGTGAACACGCCGAGAAAGAGGCATATCGTGCTAAGCGTGACAAGTAGACAAGGAGATGGAAGCTTTACGCCCAACCTTCGCCTCGCCGGCTTCACGCGAGCATAGATCGATCATGCCCGCCATCGGTATCAACCTAGATGCCGAGAAGCGCTTGTTTGAGCGCATGGAAGCCATGAAGCGTGACATGGCAAAGCGATGGCTAAGCCCGGGTGGCCAAGCCCGGCTATGGTGTAATCAAACCGCCGGAAGGAAGCCCTTTCACTCGAATCGAGAACGCACCACCTCGCGAAGGCATCACATTCCCACAATTTGAGAAATATTTCTGGAAGACGCGCAAGTGATCGGCTCAGTCATTCGAGGCACAGATTCGAATGGTGACAGATATTGAAGCCCTAAAAATGCGAGCATTCGAGGGGGCCCTTCAGGGGAAAGCACAAGCATGGCTGGGGAGGGTTCCCCGCGATCCATCTTGGGAAGTGTTAGGGAGAAATTCCTAGAAGAATTTGGCACTGCTGGACCAACACCTAAAAACCGATTCGATCTCGCTAAAGTCAAGCAAGGCGAACATGAGTCTTATGGAAGCTACTTGAAAGAGGTTTGAGGAGACGCTTGACCAAGTGACCGCGACCAGTGACCCCGAGATTACTTTCTGCTATCTAAACAACATGAGAGCAGGGCCACTGAAGACAATGTTAGCCATGAACCCGGGAGCCTCCAAGGCTGAGCTACTAGCAAGTTCTCATCTGCTCGCCGACCGAGACTGCTCGAGCGACAAAAAATAAGAACAAAGACAAGGCCCAGACGCTGCCACGCCACCGACCAGACTGTGAGGCAAAGAACTGCTCGCGCAGAGATAGGCGAAGATCATCTACTCCCGGGCAAAGGCTATTCAGAGAAGCTCAGTTTACCCCGCTAAACACAACGCGGAGAACATCATGCTCCAAGTCGGAGACGCCTCGCCCGTCCCCATATCCACTTGATCCCGAGCTCGCCCATACCATGGATCCCAACAAGTACTGCGACTACCATCATGGCACCGGACATACTATAGAGGAATGCGTAGTACTGAAACGCGAGATACAAAAGCTCATAAACGCGGGCAAATTAAACCGCTTTTAAGAAAAACCAGGCGACGGAACAATGCGACAATGAAAGACAAGACACCTCCACGAGGAAGAGGTGGCCGTGCCCCTCAAATTCGAGGAGTGGTCAACATGATCCAAGAAGAGCTTCCATCCAACACACAACTGGAAAGCACATATACTGCTATCCGTAGCAAGAAACTCTCCACCAAAATGTGGAGCCCAACATCTTTTTTACCCGCAGTGAGCTAGCAAGCACCCCTCTTGCTTCCGAACAACCACTGGTCATCTCCTGTCTAGTAAACGAATGGCAAGTCCATTGTGGTTCTCGCTCGACACCGGCGTGCGAGATATCATGTACTATTCCTCGCTTTTAAAGAGTTAGAGTTAGCAGAGCCCTGCCGCAGCCTCCTACCTTGGAAAGCCGGAAGGGTTCACTAACCACCAAGTGGGCGTAAAAGGGACCATCGAGCTTGAAGTCTTCATGGGAGACGGGCACAAACCCGACAGATGATCACTTTCCTGGTGATCGACCTCAAATCAGCGTACAATTGCATCCTGGGCGCGCCGGCCATGGCCAAATTTCAAATGGTCACCTCGATACCTCACCAAAAGGCAAAATTTTACACAGAAGATGGAGTGGGTATATTGAATAGCAAACCTCTGCAATGTGGGAGTATGTCGAGACTCCCAAAAGAAAAAGCGTAAACCGACAGGACATTCCCGATCAGACAACCCCAGAGAAAGAGGTACCCGACACTACGACAGTTACCACCTCCATAAACTGCATAGAGATCGAAAGCGTAGTAAGCGCATGACCCCACGGACACAGACGAGCCCGCAAGCCCCATCCCCAGCTCATTCCAGGCGTAAGGCAAAGCGCCCAAAGACACAGGATATTGAGATGGATACCCTACAAGTGCGAGATGAACCTGATATCCAACCTGAGGGCGAGCTGGAAGAAATTATCATCAATCCCTCCTACCCCGAGCAGAAAATCAAAATCGGGAAGGCCATGCCTCCCGAGGCTCTGAAAGGCCGATTGACCTCGTTGAAGAACACCGATGTATTTGCCTCGACTGCCGAAGACATGCAAGGGATCGCCGAGGACGCTATGCGCCATGACTTGAATGTTGACCCCACATTCCGACTCCCAGCCAAGGCCCGAGGCAATACTCCCTGAAAAAGTGCCGCCATCCCGTAAGTAGAAAAGCTCATGAAGGCGCACATCATCGAGGAAATACAAGCACCGACCGGCTAGCAAACGTGGTAATGGTCAGGAAAGCAAACGACAAGTGGCGAATGTGCGTTGACTTCACAAACCTCAATAAAGCCTGCCCGAAAGACTGTTACCCGCTGCCACGAATTGACATGCTCGTGGACTCCATTGCCGGTTTCGAGATGCTCAGCTTCCTGGATGCATACTCAGGGTATCACCAAGTTAGGATGAATACGCAAGACAAAGCTAAAACAGCCTTCCGGCAAATGGGCCTATATCGCTACAAAATGATGCCATTCGGCCGAAGAATGCGCAGGGCAACCTATCAACAGATGGTCAACAAAGTCTTCGGCTCGCAGCCTAAGGAACATGGAAGCGCATATTGATGACATGGTCATCAAAACAAAAGGCCGCGACCACACTCGACTTGGCGTAAACATTTGCCAATCTACGAAAACATAACATGAAGCTTAATCCGCAAATGCGCTGGGGTTCGAAAGCAGAAAATTCCTCTGTTTATGGTCAACCAACGGTAGAAGCAAACCCAGAAGATCCAGCCCCTGCCGACATGGAGCAGCCTCTACCGCATTAAGCACATACAACGACTGAACGGAAGAATAATTGCCCTTGGCCGCTTCATCTCCCCCGGAGAAATGCCTCCCGCTTCTTCAAAATCTTGCGCGCAACAAGGGATTCGAGTGGAATGCCGATCGCACTGCAGCCCTCGAGCAGCCAGTGGAATACTTGGGCAAACCACCCCTCCTCGCCAGCCTCCCTGTGCCCTGAGAACCGTCAGATGATACCTAGCGGCCACGCACTGTGCCGTGGCCGCTTTTTGTTAGTGGAAGAATTAGACATTCAAAAACCCGTACTATGTATCCAAAGCCCTCGCTGAGGGTCGTTATTTTAATGCAGAAAAATTAGCTTACTCGCTTGTCATAGCTGCCCGGAAATTAAGGGCTTATTTTTCTGCACATGTAATCATAGTATACACAGATGCACCACTGCGCAAGATCCTTCACAAGCCTGACTCATCTGCATTATTACTCAACCGGGCGATAGAGCTCACCGAATTCCACATCGACTACCTGCCTAGGCGAGCAATCAAGGCCCAGGCATTAGCCGATTTTCTCGTCGAAACAAGCTTCACCCAAAGAAGAAGAGCTCGAAAACCAAGAAAAAACGAGCCCGAGCAAGAACACCGCCACAACCCCGACTTTGTTGGGATTTATATGTTGATGGAGCAATGAGCAAGGTTGGGAGCGGAGCGGCATCCTTCTCATAGCTCCCGACTGTGTCACGCATTCGAGCTAGCATTACGATTCAAGTTCCCCGCCTCTAACAATGTGGCCGAGTACGGCAAGAATCGCCGGTCTCGAACTAGCAATGACATGGGAATTGATATTTATCACAAGTTGTACTACTGATTCACAACCGGTCAGAACCAAGTCCGTGGGGAATACATGGTACATCACCCCACACTAGTCAAGTATCGCGAGCTTGTCAAAGGAATTTTGAAAAATTTCAAGTTCTCGGGAAATAATCGAATTGACCGAAAGCGCACAACATGCGAAAGCGCACTATCTATCTAAGATCGCCAAGAAAGCTTATCACTATTGAATCCTTCAAGAATGGTCGAGCACCTAGATACTCCTGGCTATCGATAGACCGCTGGTAATGGACATCGAGCCGCCAGAATTGATTGACGATTACAAAGACTACATCGAGCAAGGGATCCTACCCGCCGACAAGGTCAAGGCCACCACAAATAAGCCAGCCCGCTTATTCTGTAGTAGGGGAATTCTATACAAGCGATCTAAGGTCGACTAATGCCCGCTGCACCCCGTAACTAATCAAGGTGTCCTGTATGAAGTACATGAGGGAGAATGCGGCCATCCGGCACCCGCCTAGCGTAAAGAGTATTACGCGCAGATACTACCGATAACCCTCGGAAGGGATGCAGAGAAATACGTTCGTGAATGTGACAAGTGCCAAAGATATGCGGACATACCGAGACTTCCATCGACCACACAAACCCCGCCGCTTGCGCCGGCCCTTCGATATGGGGGATTGACTCGACGGACCGCTTCCACCGCACAAGGCAAGTATAAGTATGCAGCTTGTCACCATTGATTACTTCACGAAATGGATAGAAGCAAAGCCTCTCGCCAAGATCACGTAAGCAAATGTCATCAAGTTCGCCCACGATCAAGTGTGGTGTAGGTTTGGCCTCCCGCGGCAATTGTATCCGACCATGGCACACGCTTCTGACAGATTTATCGCATGTGCTCGCTTAGGAGTTAAGCATTGGCAATCTTACGTGGCCTACCCTCAAGGGAACGGGCAAGCCGAAGCCGAAACAAACGCCTCGCACGCGCCAAGAGAAATCTGGAAGGGCGAGCAGAAATGGGCCGAGGAGCGCCATCGCCTTTATGGGCCCATCAGACGCGGTCCAAGGGAAACCCCATTCGCTCTCACTTACGGATCGAGGCAATGATTCCAGCTTGAAATGGCTTTGCCAGTATCGAGTCTCCCACTACAAATGGCGAACAAAACAACGAGCTTGCAGGCAATAGACCTTGACCTCCTAGAAGAAAGAAGACCGGATGCTCCGACTCGTAATGGTCAACTACAAACAATGGGCAAAGCCCATCATGACAAAAGGTCGAGGCAGCCTTCATGGTTGGTGACTGGGTGCTCGTAAAGATTGAGGTGACCTGACAATGAAAGCGTAATGGGAAAGCTATCGCCTAATCGGGAAGGACCTTTGTGTCACCGTATTATCGAGAAGGCACCTACACACTCCGACTCGAAGGAAAAGAACTAAAGCACCCATGGCATGCTAATCATCTGAAAAAATACTATCCGTAGAGTCGATCTTTCCTTACATAGACGGCAAGACCCTCACTCGCTGAGGGTCACAAATTTTATTCAATAAAGGCAAGTTTCTCTATAATGTTTTACTCGATTTTATTAGCATCTACTATCTACAAGCGACTGTACAAGCCTACCAACATTCGTAATACCCAAGTACTAGTGAACTTAATTTCTCCGTGGGTGAGATGCGGCCCCGCCCTGGCTCACGATTTTAGGATGCCCGCCACGCGTAGGGGGCCTTGCCCATCGGATAGCGGCTAAGCTACCTGGTTCCTCTAGTGACCGAGCAACACCGCTTAGTCGTATATCCTCACACCCAGTGATATACTTCAACCGATTCGGTAACCCACACCGAACAATGGCCATGCCCGTTGATAGTCGCCCTGCCCGCTAGGCCGGGCCATGCCCGCTAGGTAATCATCCGCTCGCCCCAGCGATAGGGCCTTGCCGCCGTAAGCCTTGGCTCATGCCAAGCACTCAAACGAGATGCAACATGTGTGCCCTGACACCATGAACAGCAAGCCAATCTCCTATGAGTAAGCCATTAACCTAAGATATTCGCACTGTTCACTTTATGGTTTCTGGGTTAATGTTCTTTGCACGATTACTTATTTGCCCGATATATTGGGGACTACCCCGCATACAATTGTGTCTGCATTTCAATTAAATGCGTGAAAACACAAGTAAATATTATCTGCGTAAAAACAAAAACAAAAAACACAGTGCATATACTTCGAGCGTAATCATGATAAGTGAGAAGTTAAGTTACAGCAATTGTTCAAGTGTTTTCAAAAGATTACGATATTGCAAAGTTTGTTACAAAAGGGCCATCGGCCAAAACAAGATATGGAGTTTTTCTAATTACATCGGGATCGTTGAGGGGCAAGATTTGCTTCCTCG
>JABEVN020001358.1:0-17500 GCA_013146195.2 Codonopsis lanceolata
TTGAGCTTCATCTTATTCTTTCGTAGATTTGAAACGTTTCTCTCAAATCTTTGGCATGATCGGAATGCTTTGTTTTGATAACCATGTCATCAATGTAGGCTTCCACATTTACTTCAGTCCCCGAACACTTTATTCACCATTCTACGGTATGTGTAGCCAGCGTTCTTGAGGCAAGAGCATCATTGTGTAGCAATACAACCAGCCATTTGCTGAGAAATCTTGTGTGTGTATGCAGTTGACTGACCACGTCGATCGATGATATCTGAATATGCATCACAAAACTTCAGTAATTGCTTACGATATGGAGTCCACAAAATTAGGTCGGGGTAATGGATACCAATCTTTCGGGCAAGCTTTATTTAGATCGGTAAAATCTACACCGTTCGCCATTTCCCGTTACTTTTTTACCATAACTACATTTGCTATCCGGGTTGCATCTGAGACTTCTTTAATAATTTTGGCTTTCAACAACCGACACTTCTTCCTTGATAGTATGCGCTTTTTCCACGGAAAAGATTAGTGCCTTTTGTTGTATTGGGATGAAGTGCAGTCGATGCTCGGGTGCATAGCGGCGTCCCGCTAATTCCTCCATGTCGTCAATCCTCGGCGAACACATCCAAACTTTCTTTAAGTAGCTTGATGATCATTTTCGCTAAGCTCTTCTTGGGGATTTCTTTCCTACTCGACTTTACGCTCGCTCTGGAAATCGAGGTTGATTACAATTTCATCTAAATCGTCATTTGGCTCGATGGCCGGTTGATGATCAATGTCCGAACTTTCGATGGTGATCACTTTGGTGACTAGGGTTTTTATTATGTGTGCTCTTCGGTAGCCATTGTGCCAACTAGGAGGTCTCTGTTTTCCCTTTCTTGGCGGTGGCGTTCCCACTCGCTAAACATTCCATGGAAGACAAGCTGGCGTTCCCGGTCTTGTGTCTCAGTCTGCTTGTGCGGTGCGTTCCAGCTTCGCTTTAAGCTTCTATCTTGGGTTGGTTCGAGAAATGTTGGTATTATTTCCTCCTACGTTTCTCGACTTTTTTGGTCGACCGGCGATTTCGACCACCTCTCCCTCGGGCAAGGAAATCACCACCTTTTCTTTTTGGGTTTTTCCTTGTAGATATACTCCAAAGTACTTGAGGCATCATTCAAACCATTCCATCCCTTTTTGAGGATATTTGACTCTTTGATGAGCCATGGATGCGACCATTTGAAATTTTGTGCGGGAGGATGAGCCCGTATGGCGTTATATGGGATGGCAAGTCGAAGCACTAGAAAATCAATCTCCTCCGTTCGAGGTATTGGTCTCTTCCCAGAGGATCGATAGCGTAATGATCCTTTTGGCCGCCACTTTGTGCCCTGTGAAACCTCTCATGCAGCAGCTCGGTGCGAGGTGGGCGTTCCCCGGCCCATTTCCCCCTTGAAGCATGCGTGTCTGAGGATATCCCTTCGCGCCTCTGTATCTATGAGAACTCGTTTCACCTCACTATTGTGAATCCTCACTCGCTTTCTTAGTCAGGGTTGTTAGCGAGGCGGTCGACTAGTGCGAGCTTCGCTGGCTTGAGAAGGTGATTCTCTCCTTGTTTCATCGGATCGTGGCATCATGTGAACCACATGCTTCAAATTGTAAATCATGTTCTTTAGCTGGGTTCCACTTGGTGACGCTTCACGATTGTGTTAATTACATTCCTCGGTCCTCCATTATCTGGCCGAGGATTTTGATGTCTTTCTGTCTCTCTCGGCCTGTCTTGCTGGTCATTTCCCCTTCGCTCAAACCTCCTAAGCTCGCCTCTATCTATCAATTTCTGGATGGCCTTTTTCAAATTGATGCAGTCCTCGGTCGTATGGCCGACATCTTTATGGTAGGCGCATCGTTTGTTGGGGTTGCGAGGGTACCGAGTTTCTTTCAATGGGTAAGGTCTATCAATTTTATCCTCGGTCGAAAGCAGGACATTCATGATGTGTTCACGGCTAGCATTGAGTGGGGTCCAGTCAACATCGTCCCACACATTTTTTCCTCTATTATCATCCTCCTTGTTATTCGATCCTCGACCACCTTTGTTCGAGTGGTCCTGCTCTTTCTTCTTTCCTCTTTCTTCTCATTGCCTTCCTTTTTCGCATCTTCGGTATTGATTACCCGAATTGCGTGGCGCACATTTCCCCGACCGAGGTTTGGTCGGCAAGAAGATCATTTCCCTCGCCTCATCTGGCCCCTATTGAGGCCGGAGATGAAGCACATTTTAATCGATTCCTCCGAAATATACGGTATCTGGTCTACCATGGCCATAAACCTATCCATGTAGAGTTGGTTGGATTCATTAATCCTCTGCTGGATCCCACACATGTCGGTTTGCTTCTTTGGCTGGAGCCTGCCGAGGCAACCGGGTTGACAAACATCCGCCTAATTGCCCCCAACTTTCTACTGAATCCAATGGCAAGCCCCAGATACCATTTCTCAGGGCTTTCCCTTTCAATGTCCCTAAAATCTTTCCCCAAAGGCGTCCTCATCTTCTGAGCAATCGCTGCTAGTTCATTTTCACCTCAAAGCTTGCCATATGGTCTACAAGATTGGTGAGGCCTCACGGCTCGAAAAAGGAATCTTTTTATCCGGAGGGGAGCTTTCCTCATTCTTCTTGAACGGGCATTCTTGGCTGAGGCAATAACATAGGTTTTCCCTTCTCCATGGCCTCTAATCGACCTTTCAAGAATTTGACCTCCTCGCCGACGGCAAAGAAGGCTTATTGGTCGATACTGCACTTCAGGTCGCTGCTCCAACCACTTGGGTATCTTTATCCCGCACTGATTCGGGAGTGTGTGCAATGCCCACATGTTCTAGTTTTGTTTGCTTCTTTCTCTGCCTGATTCCCCTTCCTCGCCTCCTCACGTGCTCACCGGAGCGCCTTGGTTCATTGGGAAATGTTAATCGGCTTTGAACACTAGGCTTGGGTGCTTGCTCTTTCGCCTCTCTTTCCTAGCCTCGGACTTTGCACCGAGCCGATATAGCTTTCTCTTTTCCTTCCCTTTGAGGTAGCGTCCTTGTATGGTCGGGGTTCGCTCGGAATCCGAGGCTTAGTCGTAGCCGTTATCGCTGGAGCTCGAACATTTTGAGCTCACTCTCTGGATTCCTGCAGTAAGATTTCTGCTCCTGAATTTTACCTCTATGAGGAGCTTTTCCTGCTCAAGGGGTCCGCCTCCCTCCGCTCGAGGTTGATCCACTTGAGCCTCGCCTATATTATGCACGACGCCGGGCCGGGCTTGACTCTGCCGCTTTCGAGGTCATCGGTTCTATTTCCATATCCGCCAATTTGCTTGCCGCGAGGTGGTAGTTTGTTCGCCTCGGTTGGTTTTGTTGGTAGAGTCCGCTGATCCATTGATTGTGAATTCAAGCACTTTACTTGTAACGATTCTCTGCAACCGAACCACTTGATCACGCCACGAGGACGGGTGATCGATGCCGGCGAATGGATTCAGCCGACGTGTCCGACCTGGTGGTCACGCTTTGTATGGGTACCTGAGGTACCGACTTGATAAGGATATCCTGGGCTTGGTGATGATCTTCGCTGGTCAAGACTGAAAGCAAGACTACCGTTAGGTGGGGTTTCCCAAATTTGCTACGCCTCCATGAGAGAGTCAAGAATGGTAATATATGGTATGCCTGAGCTAGCTCCCCAACTTCCGGCTAGTGTATGGAGAGTAATCTCTTAGCGTGTTTTTGTATATCACGAAAGCAAGATAGCAAGTTTTCAATGTTAAGTTATCTTACCTTTCTTGAAGGGAAAGGCTTCCTTTTATAGTAACCTAGATTTGGGATCATGATTGGTATGAGGGTCCCAACCTGGTGGACTTGTTCCCCGGTCGGCTTGTCGCGCCTCTGAGTGGTCAACAGATTGTGTATGCAATGAGGATTGTAGGCGTTGAATAAGCCGATAAGGTGTAGCGGCTTGCATGGCTTGCTCGCCTCTTTGTGGAGAAGGCACCGACGCTATGTACAGTGCTACGGCTAAACCTCGTTTTATCCTGCAGAAGTCCGCCGAAAGCATAGGTGATCCCTGGTTGTATGGCCTGGATGTTGACTCACTGGCCGCCTATCAGGCTCGATGTTATGGTCGCCAGATATCATCTGGCCGCTGATTGTTGATGATGATGACCGACTGTAAATAGTCTTCGCCCTTGGTGGGACCAAATGCATCTAGTCGAATCTTTATGGTCGCTCCATCGGGGGGACCTGTGTCGGGTCCCATCGGGGTTCCTTGTTAATGATGTGTCTTCAAGATACGCTTTATTTCCATCCGAGCTTCTATTTGTGCTTTGTTCTATATTAGGCTAATCGATTCCGTTGAAAGCCAAAGCAACAATATCATGGTAATCTTATTTGGTGTTTCGTGGATTGTCACTTGTCGTATTCAAGGAGTATGTTCGAAAATTTAGAAACTTGGACAATCTTCATCCCTATCTAACTAGATGTTCGCTGTTCGTAAATTTGCGATTTCATCGCTCTTCAATATCTTTCTTTGGCGCTTGGTCTGCAGCGCTATCCAAACATTATCCCAACCTCCGAGGTTTTGCATTTTATTGCCGCTTGAGTCTAGTTGTCCAAAGTGGGGGTTCAATTATCCGTGAGAGACCGATTTTTTTTTTTCATGAATATAGTGGATCTACTATCATTATATTGCTGCAACTAATTATTATTGCCGATGATACTTAGGTAGCCTGTGAAGCCGTGAAGGCATAGTTTTCGTTTATTTGTATACATTGCCTTGAACATTTTAGCGTATGGTCTCAGTAGTTAAATATTTCATCTTCGAGGCTTGAATTAGATGGTCGCCCGATTTTAGTTGTTGATGATGTGGTGCGAGGTAGACATGATTTGTTGTTCTTATTGATCAGATTTGCTATTTGCTATCAATTTATAGACAATTTTATTGACGATGATACCTATACTTCTTCAGAGATCTACTACCTCGGAGAATCAATCGATTGGTATTTTTTTTCATTATTTGTTCATCCGATTCGAAAAGGTCCAATCGAGGTAAAATACAATGATAATCTTTTCTTTTTTCCTCAAAAATTTGATTGATCAATTTAACTCGACATTTAGATGGTGGCATGTAGAATGGGTGGTATGGATAATTGAGAATCATTTGGAGTGTTTGTGTCATCTTGTGGCAGATTCTGACTCAACTAATGGTAGTATTCATGTTGAGTGAAGGTTAGTTGTTGAGTTTGTGGTTGGTATTGTGTCATCTTTCTTATTTATAATTGCGTTTTTTTTTTCTTTTCTTGAGTTTCCTTTTACTTTTGTTTTGATTTTTATTTATTGAATTTCTTCTCTTTTTTTGGTTCTCTTATTTTTTCTTTTCATTTCTTGGTTTTATTTCTTCATTTCTTTTCTTGATTTTTCTTGTTCATTTCTTTTCTTGATTTCTTTGATTATCTTTTTGTCTTTTTCTTTCTTTTTTCCTTTCTTTTCCTTTTCTTATTTATTAGCTTTCTGTTTCTAGTTTGTCTTAATTTTTTTTTCTTGATTTTCATTTCATTATTTTCTTTTCTTTACTTTTGTTTCTTTACATCCTTTCGCTCTTCTTTTCTTGATTTTCTTGGTGATGTTCTTTTTTGTTCATATCTTGACTTTCTTTTCTTTACATCCTTTCTCTCTTCTTTTCTTGATTTTCTTGGTGATTTTCTTTTCTGTTCATATCTTGATTTTCTTATTATTTTCTTGATTTTCTTTTCTTTACTTAGTTTCTTTGCATCCCCCTCTGGCCCTCTCTTCTTTTCTTTATTTTCTTGGAGATTTTCTTTTCTGTTCATATATTGATTTACTTATTCTTTTCATTTCGTTATTTTCTTGATTTTCTTGTCTTTACATCCTTTCTCTCATCTTTTCTTGATTTTCTTGGTGATTTTCTTTCTGTTCATATCTTGATTTTCTTATTCTTTTCTTTTCATTGCTTTTTTCCCCATGTTTTTTATTCTTTTCTTTCCTTGATTTTCTTTTCATGAATTTCTTTTAGTTGTCAACATATGTTTTGTGGGGGAGCTTGAAGTGAAGATGGCTTATAGCATTTGGTAACCGTTGGATTGTCTGAAGGGGGTGCCTTGTTTATGATGTGTCTTCAAGTTACATTTTCTTTCCATCTTAGCTTCTATTTGTGCTAAGTTCCTTTTTTTATGTGTGTTGCTGGCAGTCCGCATTGACGTTCTCTCTCTTTTGGATATTTTCTCAAGTATGAAGAGGATCTGCTGCTTTCCTTTTCCAAGTGATATTTGTTGGACTTATGTTTCATTAGCTTCCTTTCCGTAAAGTACAAAGCTTTTTTTCTTTGATTTTCATTAAACTTCTGCATTAGGTAGTGGTCATTTTTATGTATCATGGTTGTCGTTCCATTATGTTTCCATTTTATTTGGCTTGTTGATTAGGTTCATGTCTAGCTTGTCAACCGGTCCTTTCCCCTGGATCTTGCGTCAAGCTTAAAGTTAAGCTGGTTTGTCGCATGTGTGCCGGTCGGATAATTTAAAAGGGGGTAGTTTGTTGACATTATTTCATAAACTTTCAACCTTTTTCAATTTATGCTCATTTCTTGATGTTGTTGATGTTGCTATGTGTTGGTGCAAGTGCTTGTGGAGTTTCTCGGGCATGAATTGTTTCTATCAAATCTCCTACCCTCTTGGTCTTGGAGGTTATCTCAAACTCTCTTTGGACTTGATGTTTCAATATTAATTCCTTTGCTTTGTAAAGGCGTACTACTTTTACAGTATTGTCTTAGGGTAATGCTAGGGCCACTCTAATAGCACTCAATTTTAGGTAACACATTGGAAACCACATCATTTGATGCACAAATTTGAGTGCTCATTAATTGAGTGGCTCTAGCATTACTCATTGTCTTATATTTATTCGTGTTGACAATTTGTTGGCAGTCACTTTTTGCTGCAAGGATTACGCTACCTGGTTTTTCGGGGGGCCTTTATAAGTACTCTGGTATTTTAGCTTTTTGATTTGATGTGGTCTTGGGTGGTTAACTATTGGTTTTGTTTAGGCTTTTGCCTCTTTATTTTTCTATCAGCTATCTAATTAGTGGAGTTTTAGGAAGAGTGAAGCTGAGCTGACGACCATCAGAAGAAGTAGCACGTACCATTCAGAACATATACCGGGATGAGAAAGAAGAAGTTCCTAGACACTCTCAAGGGGGTGTCTCATAATAGTCAGTCATGTAGATTTTTCTTTCAATCTTTTTGTTTTCTATATGTTCTCAATTCCTGTTTTTTCTGAATTTCCGTGTTGTTGTTGTTGGATTTATTTCGTAAGGTGATCCATATGAATTAATGTGAAATAAAGTTTTAACAATAAAGTGTCCCACTTTGATGGTTAAGTGAGAATAAAATTATGTTAAAGCTTGGGAGTTTTAAAGTGGTACTCCCTCTTCCTATACATAATATATACATAATAATGGACACATATGTATATATATCATTTCCCTTTAAAAGATAAACATCACTGACCAAAGTCAATGATGTTTATCAATGTCATCATTTCATGTTGGTGGCGTGAAGTAAGGACCAAGGCTTGTTTTGGTTTGATTCTTCATAGAACCAATTGCAAGTCACTCATATATATATATATATATATATATATATATATATATATATAGAAAAGAGAGAGACTAAGAGTAGTGTCGTCAGAAAATTAAAAGGGAAATTAAGGAAAGATTCTTCTCGCCATCCGGAGAAATTAAAGAGAAAGGCAAGGTCGAAAATTCTACTTTACATAACAGTTGTAAGTTGACATCATAGATCCAGGTTAGTTTCCATTACATATATTTGTACATTAAATCGTGAGAATTATGTGTTCCAAGATTTTGAATTTTATTAAAGTATCACGAGTTTCTAGAAAATGATTTATGATTGAAACTCATGCATGTATAAAAGTTTAACATTTGTTAGTGCCTGTGGATTTTCTCGAGCACGAAGATCATCTGGACATGTCTTGCTGGCTTTGTCTGAGTGATATCTGGAACTAGCCTTGGACCTATATTTCATATTTGGAATTATAGGCTTTGAACCTATATTTCATTGGTTTAGTTGCCGTATAGTATTTAGAGTAAATTTTTTATCCATGTGGAAAATATTTTTTTCACTAGTAGCCATTGTAACATGACACATGCCAATGATAATCTTTGTCTTGATTTTTTTTAGATTTTGGTTGGTCATGTGTTGTATTTCAAAGGCCGCTTGTGTAAAAAAAATTATACACCACCAATGGATAAAAATTTAATTTTAGTATTTATGCTATTCATTCTCACAATATTTCTTGATCTCAATTATTCTTTAGGATTGGTTGACTATGTTGGTTTAGCTTGGTGATACTTTCCTTTCTTGCTGCCTTCCTGCCTAGCTGCCTAATTGCCTATGTTCTCTGCCGCATACTTCCAAGTTAAGCTTTTGTGTTGCTTTTGTGAGAATTGGATATGTTAGGTGGTTGGTCTGTAATCGGTTATCCCTACGGTGAAGTCCTGAATTTGATGGCTACATTTTTTTAGTTGCTTATGTGATGATTGATTGTCACGTGCAGGCTTGATTCATTTGGTTGTTTTTATGCTCTTACAGCGAAAGGTTCAAGAAAGGTTTAATTGTTATGGTGAGAGGGAGATTTTGAGGTCCTGAATTTAATAGCCTACTATGTTTCTAGTTTTATATATCGTCTGATGATTGGTGGTTTGAATCACTGTCCATTTCGTTGTTTTTATTTTATGTTTACTGATTCAATCTGTAAAGCTGATACTTGGGAAGTAAATGTTGATGATTTAAGTAAAATCATTGGTCATTTGGTATAATCGGGGTTATGTTTTGAAGATGGGTGAGCTCAAGAATACTACATTGTGAATCTGGTGGTGCGGAGTGCACATTCACATACGTTTCACGAGCTTACGGGTGTTAATAATCAAAGCATTCCGTTTCCTTTCGACTTATTGTTCTCGCAACGAATAACCCTGGCGGGGGTCTCGCTGTCTAGTGACTGTTCCAAGAGTTACAACAATTTGAAAGGGTTCTGATTATCTACGAGGGACACATATAAACTATATATCAGTTCCATTGTCTTCGTTTTTGGGTCACAAAAATTTACAGAAAACTCCGATAGTAGTCTCCAGTTTTTCGAGTGCCAGAAAATAGGAGAGCAATTATAGTCTTATCTTACAAGAATATTCGTGTAACCTAGGGAATTTGATAAGGTCAAATAATTCTTGCAAGAAAGTACATTGTGCACGATTCTATAATATATCCTAGTTATTCAACATTGTTGTTATTAAGAAATTACTAACAGTACGGCATAGTAGGAGATTGGAGCGCAGTACTTCCTGGTGCCGATTGTGTATTTAATGCGTGGTCCAGACTGATATGAACCTCCTTCCTCCCCGGTCCCCATACAATACGCTAAGAAGCCTAAGATGCTTGGCAAGCTTGTATTCAATATTAGGCTAACTGATTCCGTTGAAAGTAAGAGCTACAATATCATGGTAATTTTATTTGGCGTTTCTGTGGATTGTCGGTAATTCAAGGAGTAAGTTTGGCGAATCTAGAAACTTATATGATCCTCACCCCTATCAAATCGTGAATCAGATAAATAATATTTATCCCTAATAAAACATTTTATAACTCGCAGCGGAAGAAACGAATAAATAATATTTTCCTCAGAATAATGAATATTTTATACAAACATATTTTTATTATAATTTTAATAAATCCAAAATAAAATACATAAATAATTTCTATCAAAGTTGAGCGCTTCAATCTTCTCTTGTTTCATATGTCAAACTTCTCTGTCTAGCTGCAATCTAAGGGGGCGTGCAAACGGGAAGGGGTGAGCTTAAGACTCAGTAAGGTTCTACCGATCTCATATATGTTATGTATGTATGCAGCAATTCAAGACATATTATTATGAAGCAGTTTTCAAAGCAATAATAACAATTAGTCAATCAAGTCTTACTACTACGTAGTCAGTTCAAAATATTCATTGTCTCATACCAGTCAATACAGTGACCCATCACGAGTAATAAGATCTCATAGTCATATAAGAGCGATATACAAACACATAGAGTTTACCAATTGTTCACGGGGTCGAGATACATCCCCGACCAATCATTTTCCGACCTAATAACCCATTGTTGTTGTAGATTTCATCATTCAATCATTTTCAAGAGTATTAGATTATTAACCACCCGGGTACTAAGTCGATACGAGGCCAAGTCCCTACAACCTCAGCAGTCGTGCCACTAAAGAGTATTACTTTCGCTATGGTCATTAGCAAAGGGTTGGGTCACATAGAGCTCCACACTTGACTCACACTGCCCTTTGCCCCATGTCAAGTCTGGGGTCGCCCTACACTTCCCTAAAAGATTATTGTCACATAACAAACACCACCAGGTGTTCCAAATATCACACACAAAGATTGTTCCAAGTATTGACTATTAAAATTGTAACAAATACGACGAGTAATGAAGTAAACTCGCCAATCACATAACATCGAGAATTAACATATTCCATATAAGTTTGTTTATCACAACTCAGTCACAATTACAATTGGTGAACATACTTAAAAGCATGGCTCATCATCAAACAACCAACTACCAATTAAAGATCGAAAATGATCAATAATAATACCATATATCGTTAATAACGATAATTAACAATTTAATATACACAAGGAGTATCCCCTTACCAAAATGGTAGAAATTCAACCAATTGAATTGTATGAAATTAGTTCCGAAGTAACCCACGAGCTAAACCCGAAACCTTCATGGTGTCGAAATAATCAATCATAGCTCAAAAGAACAAACACGCACGGCTTGCTCTAGTGTCTCTCGTTCAGTACAACCAAGAACAGTAAAAGAAACAGGAAATTAAAGTGTAGTATATCTATTATACTAGCTGTAGAGATAAATATAATGGATGAGTCCCAACAAGCAACAGGTGGCCCCAAAAGTCTCACACGGACTCCCGGCCGAAGAGGAGATGATTTATCTTTGTTATATACGGCCAAATTATACCAATAACCTTACAAGTAAGAAACAAAATTAGGGACCACCCTTAAAGACCTTATATTAATTCTTCTCCCTTTCCTTAATGGATCATTTATAATGAACATTAGACAAGAACTTTTATTTTAATATACAAAATTAAACTCAAAGACTTATATTGTATCAATATTAACACATGCAAACCGAACGCACGTATAAATAATATTAAATACATTGTTTTAGTAATATAATATTTTTAAAGTAAAAGTATCATAAATTGACTTGGTCAATTAAACTAAAAGTATTAGTATACTTGTTATCTAAATTAACTTTAAAAGTCAACAAAATATTATTTGGTCAAATATATCCAAAACTGCTATCAAAATTGGTTTAATTGTAAAAATATAAATAAATAAAATATCGGGCTTTTACAAGTTGGATCTGCTATCATTTTATTGCTGAAACTCATTATCAATATCGATGATACCTACATAGCCTAGTGAAGCTGTGATGGAATAGTTTATGTTATTTGTGTTCTACCTTCTTTTTTTTTTTTTTTTTTGATAAGTCGTGTATATATATAAACCTGTGTCAAACCAGGTGACGCTTTATTTGTGCTCATTGCCTTGAACATCTTAGCAAATGGTCTGCATGTAACCAACTATCTCAACTTTTGAGGCTTGAATTAGATGGCTGCTCTGATTTTCGTTGTTGATTTTATTGATCTGCATCATAGTTATCAAAAGCGAGAGGTAAGCGAGTGATGCAGGCAGTCTCGCACTTGATTATCTCGACCGTTTGGACCGGGTGCGCGGAAAAGGGCATAACTTTTGACTCGGGTGGAGTTACGGGGCCCGCAGCATATCAAATCGAAGCTCTCGGAAAGACGGACAAAACTAACCGAGCGAAGCTCGGTTACGAGATGTTTTTAGGGCCGAAAAATGTCATTTGAAGTTTTTTTTATTAGTTTTGGGTTTTTTTGTAATTTCGACAATTTATTGCTTTTAGGGTTTTGAGCCTATTTAATCATTTTTAGGGTTGTTTAAGAGGCAGTTTTTGCCGTTTATGAATAATATACTTTTCTCCCAATTCCGGTATTCATTGAATCAATGTGAATTGATGCCTAGATCGTGGTAGGTTTGCGAACCTCAACAGGATTTAGAAGATCATTGCTGGTAGTCGTGCGCGATCTCAACAGTTTTGATTTCTATCGGTTACTTTAATTACCTTCCGCTACATCAGTTGGTATCAGAGCCAAATCTTCCTTTTCATCATGGTCGGCGTAATGCAACGACAACGTGTGGAAGAAATCTATGGCGTGATGATGCGGCTCAACTGGAACAACGGATCGGACAGATGGTGGATGCGAAGATGGAGCAGATGATGTTGGTTTTAACCGAGAGGATGGCAGAGATGATGGGAAACCTGCATAGGCGAGGCACGCCGGAACCACAAAATCAGAACGGACAGGAAGATGGGATAGGAGGCGGCACAGATGGGGAGGACGATGGTGGGGAGTTCTACGAGGGCATTCCACAGGCTCGTCGTAGGAGACCACGGGCCCCAGTCGCAGAAGACGTGAGGCGATGGGAGATGGGTATGCGCACTGAAATACCAGAATTTCACGGTAGCCTCCAGGCGGATGAATTTCTTGATTGGTTGGCAACTACTGGAGGAGATTTTGGAGTTTAAGCTAGTCTTGGGAGAATAGGCGGGTGGCTCTTGTCGCAACTAGAGGCTGAGGGGCGGGCGGCGGCTTGGTGGCAACAATTAAAGACCACACGCAACGGAGAATCGGTAAGTCAAAAATTACAGGCGGGAGAAGATGAAGAAGCACTGCGTCTTTGCGTTCTTGCCACATAATTACCAACGGCTCTTGTACCGGCGGATCCAAGTCGGTGGATGACTTGAGGCAGGGATACCATCGGTGGATTTTTATCAATTGATTATACTAGGAATGATGTTCAGAAACGGAGCAGAAGAGCAATTGGTGGCACGGTACATCGGAGGGTTGAGGGCTCATTCAGATACTCTTAACATGCTAGACCCGAACATTGATTAAAAAAAAACGGGCGGCGTGTGAATTTTGGTGGGGTAGTACCGGTATAAATACCACCAACGTTAATAGCGATAGCGGTGGCGGAGGCGTGTTGTCGGTAGTCGATCGTAAAGGGCGATGCGGTACTATGAAGTGTTTTGCCAGCGGGGAAATTGGGTATAGGCAATCAGAATGTAAAAAAATGGGTAAAAGAGCATTGTTTGCTGAAGTCGAAGAGGAGCAGGAAGACGACGATGTCGTAATCACATATAACCCGATGTTCGATGCACCTCAGGAAGATGAAGAGATTGTCGCAAGTGACGTAGGGGTCGCATTGGTAGTGCGGAGATCATACTTGACACCTAGGGAAGTTCGAAGATGACGGTTGCGTAGCAATATTTTCCGATCCAACGTGCACCATTACGGGCAAGGTGCATGCATCGTTTCGTGATTGATTCGGGTAGCTGCAAAAACATAATTTCACGGGAGGCAGTGCAGAAACTCAATATGAAGACGGAGAAACACCCCAAGCCCTACAAGCTAGCCTGGCTCAAGAAAGGAGGAGAGGTAGCGTTTCGAGCAGCGCCCTTGTTTCTTTTTCGATTGGGTCAAAATATAGGGATGATGTGTGGTGTGATGTAGTAGCTATGGATGCATGTCATTTGTTGTTGGGACGACCCTGGCAGTTTGATAAGAGGGTGGTTCATGACGGATGGGCCAATACTTATAGCTTTGTAGCTGATGGGACTAAAATTACGCTCGTACCCGATAGAGCCAACCGGTTGGCGTGAAACCGATTCGGCCGATGCAGTAAGAGCTTGTTGACCCGGTTTAATGCGAATTACGAGGAAGGTGAGGCGGTGTTTGTGTTGTTTGGAAAAAGCAGTGACCGGTACCAATCCGAGCTGTATTACCGTTGTTAGCGGGAATTCTCAGTGTCTTCCCGGATGAGCTACGAGGGACTCCCACCTCTCCGTGACATACAGCACCATATAGACATGGTTCCCGGAGCGGCACTACCTAATAAGCCTCACTACAGGATGAGCCCTAGTGAACATGAGGAGTTACGGAGACAAGTAGAAGAGTTGTTGGCTAAGGGGCGGGATTACGAGAGTATGAGTCCATGTCGTGCACTTTACTAACGCCAAAAAGATGGGACTTGGCGTATGTGTGTGGACAGTAGAGCCATCAACAAGATTCTTGTTAGATACCGGGTTCGATTCAGAGTGGATGACTTACTAGATTAGATCAACGGGGCCATTATCTTTACAAAGCTAGATTTGAAGAGTGGGTACTACGGTCGAGTTCGGCACGAGGGACGAATGGAAAAGCAACATTTAAGACTCGAGAGGGCTTGTATGAGTGGCTTGTGATGCCCTTCGGATTGTCTAATGCGCCGAGCACCTTCATGCGAGTGATGAACCGATTCTTCTGACCCTTCATTGGTAAGTTCGTAGTGGTTTATTTCGATGATATCTGATATATAGCGGCCCGAAGAACACTTGCGACACGTGCGGGAAGTTTTGGCGTGCTCAGCGAAACGATTTTATGCGCAAAACAAAAGTGTGTGTTTATGGCTTCGTCTGTGTTATTCTTGGGTTATGTGGTTTCAGCCGAGGGGTTACGGGTGGATGAGGCGAAAGTGGCAGCAGTACAAAACTGGCCCCGACCAACCACCATCACTGAGGTTCGAAGTTTCCATGGTCTGGCCTCCTTTTACAGGCGTTTTATTCCCCACTTTAGTAGTATTATGGCGCCAGTGACTGAGTGCATGAAGGGCAGTAAATTTCAGTGGACAGATGAAGCAGAGGAGGCATTTCAACTGATTAAGGAACGCCTTACCACGGCACCCATTCTAGTGTTACCAGATTTCGCACAACCTTTTGAGCTACACACTGATGCTTCAAAGGTTGGGATTGGAGCGGTGTTGAGTCAGCATGGCAGACCGGTAGCATACTTCAGTGAGAAGTTATCAGGCGCTAAAACTCGCTACAGCACTTATGATGTCGAATTCTATGCAGTGGTGCAAGCTATCAAACACTGGAGGCATTACCTGTTCCATCGCGAGTTCGTCTTGTACACAGATCATGACTCCTTGAGACACCTTCATCGACAAGACAAGGTCTCTCCACGACACGCACGGTGGGTTGCCTACCTGGAAAAATTCACATTTGTTGTTAAGCACAAGGCAGGGGTCACTAATCGGGTCGCAGATGCTTTGAGTCGCAGAAGCAACTTTCTGGTTACCATGAGGGTTGAAGTGCGATTTGACTCCTTCAGTGAATTAGTCGGCTGCCGACCGCCGTAACGCTTCCAGCGCATTGAAGAGGGCCGCCAATCTGACTTCTTACTGCATGACGGGTTCTTGTTCAAGGGTAATCAGCTTTGCATTCCTGAGTGTAGTCTGCGGTTGAAGATAATTCAGGAACTCCATGGTGAGGGACACGTTGGCAGGGATAGGACATTGCAGCTTGCCCAAGCATCTTACTTACGGCCCGGTATGCTTGAGAGAAGTTGGCGCTACGTGCGGCGTTGTCGGTTGTCAAGTTTCTAAAGGCGCCACCAATGCCGGTTTGTATATGCCCCTTCGGTCCTCCCTCTCAACCATGGGTGGGCGTTAGCATGGACTTTGTGTTGGGTCTTCCCCGAACACAGCGGGGTAATGATTCTATTTTTGTGGTCGTGGATCGTTTCTCCAAGATGGTCCACTTCATTCCATACAAGAAGACTAAAGATGCTGTCAATGTTGCTCAGTTGTTCTTCCGTGAGATTTACCGCTTACATGGGTTGCCTACGTCCATTGTTTCAGATAGGGATACTCGGTTCCTTAGTCACTTTTGGCGCGACCTATGGGGAATGGTGAATCGCGACTCGATTTCGGTGCTTACCACCCACAAACGCAGGGCAACAGCGAGGTCGTCAGCAGATCGCTTGGTGATCTCCTACGTTGTTTGGTTGGGGAGCATACTAAAGGTTGGGAGCAGAAACTGTGTCAGGCAGAGTTTGCTCACAACCATGTGGTTAATCGAAGTACAGGGTTCAGCCCATTCCAAGTGGTTTATTCAGTTCAGCCCAAAGGACCGCTTGACCTATTGACGTTGCCAACCAAAGGGAAGGTTCACAGTAAGGCCGTAGACTTCGTGGAAGGGCTGGTCGATGTTCATCAGGCAGTTCGTAACAACTTAGAGGCAGCAAACGCCAAGTACAAGCAAGCAGCCGATCAGAAGCGCAGGCATGTTGAGTTCCAAGTTGGGGATTTTGTGTGGGCTGTATTGACCAAGGATCGTGTCCCAGCTGGGGCGTATAACAAGTTGTCTGCCAAGAAGATTGGTCCGGTGGAGATCATTGAAAAAATCAACCCCAACGCTTATCGTTTGAAGCTGCCAAGTCACATCCGTACTGCAGATGTGTTTAATGTCAAGCACTTACTTCCTTTTCATGGGGACTCGTCTGATGATGATGCTGTTGGTAATTCGAGGTCAAATTTTGTTCAGCCTGGGGGGAATGATGCAGGCAGTCTCGCACTTGATTATCTCGACCGTTTGGACCGGGTGCGCGGAAAAGGGCATAACTTTTGACTCGGGTGGAGTTATGGGGCCCGCAGCATATCAAATCGAAGCTCTCGGAAAGACGGACAAAATTAACCGAGCTAAGCTCGGTTACGAGCTGTTTTTAGGGCCGAAAAATGCATTTGAAGTTTTTTTTATTAGTTTTGGGTTTTTTTTGTAATTTCGAAAATTTATTGCTTTTAGGGTTTTGAGCCTATTTAATCATTTTTAGGGTTGTTTAAGAGGCAGTTTTTGCCGTTTATGAATAATATACTTTTCTCCCAATTCCGATATTCATTGAATCAACGTGAATTGATGCCTAGATCGTGGTAGGTTTGCGAACCTCAACAGGATTTAGAAGATCATTGCTGGTAGTCGTGCGCGATCTCAACAGTTTTGATTTCTATCGGTTACTTTAATTACCTTCCGCTACATCAGCGAGGCACCTTTTTGGACCGGGAGTCGAGGTGAGAAGTCAAAAGGTGCGCATGGAAACAATATTAAGGAAAAATAAATATAGATAAGTTCTAACATCATATCAATAACACAAAGTGCTCGTTTGTTACAGCTTATTTAGAGTGACTTTTGGCTTTTGGCTTTTGAAAAGCTATATTTAGAGTGTTTGTTTCAGTTTATAAGCCAAAAGCCAATAAGTAAAGTACAACACCCTTTATGCATTGAAAAGTCAAAGCCAAAAAGCTAAAATTTTAAGCTTTTTTGGCTCTTTTTTTTTTAACATGAAGACAACTATTCATTAATAAATAGTTGATTATCCCCATTTAATCATTTTATGAAATATACATAAAAATATGAATACTAATTTTCAAGTTTTTTTTTAACAAATAATTATAACAACTCATAAGCAGCTTTTCAACAGCTGTAACAAACAGTATATCATGCAATCAG
>JABEVN020001358.1:22500-25272 GCA_013146195.2 Codonopsis lanceolata
ACAAGTGTTTATTCAACACCAATCAAATCATCTAACCTGCATTGGTTAGAAAATCACATCTCCCCCTGAATTTGTGCAAGGGGTAAAATCAGAAATCATCATCACCATCACAAGAAACACTTGAGCTCTCTCCCCCTATTTGACCGGAAAAGGAAGAGGGATAAACAAACTTTTAGGAACTCTCAAAAATCCAAGATTTTGAAAAACACAATAAAGTGTTCACCAAGATTTGATCACACCACTTAGCAAAAGCGAGCACATCATATCCGATTCAAAACCTCTTAGTTTCCCACAAAATTAGACATCCACTAAATATTTTTCAACATGGAGATTTTTGAAAATTGATTTGACGCTTTGAGTTTAGGACAAAAATTCACCAAGGCGATATCATTGCCAACAATGCATGTCCTAAAATTTTATGCCTAAAAACATGATAACTAAAAGCTAGGCAAAAAAAAAAAAAAATGCAATCACACACAGTGATAAAGACCCAGATCAAAGATGTAGTTCTAATGTAGTGCATTGGGAGATGCATTCGCCAAAATTGTGATTTTATTTTCAATTTTGTTTTGTTTTTTTTTTTTTTTCAACCAAACTTCTCTCCCAAGATCATAAAATTTTCACAACAAAAATCCATAGGTACTTTATTTCCCTAGGAATATAGCTCTACTTTATTTCAAGCTATAAAAACATACCACTTAGAACCTTTCACACTATTTACCAAGGAAGCAATTTTGCTATTTACCAAGGGAAGGAATTTTGCATTTGATCAACCCATGAAATCAACCTTGTTCATAGGTAGCTCTTTTCCGTTAGGTAGCTTTCACACTTTTTCTATTAAGGGAGTCAATTTTCTCAAGATCAACCCATGATCAACCCGAACCTAAGTTCCATAGTACCTTGACAAATTGCGGCATCCCAAAAATTTCAAAAGGTAGCTCTTTCCTTTGTGGACTTTAAACATACTCAAGAAGGCTGAGAGAGAGAGAATCATAACAAAAATCACAAGCGATTTTGAATGAAATTCTCAAGCAACCACAAAGAGACACATACATGTGAGTCAATTGATCTAGAGTGCCCTCTAAAGACAAAATGCAATCATGCCTAATTTTTTTTTTTTTTTGCTTTTTTTATAATTAACTAAGTGTAAAATCATATGGCACACAAAACACAAGAGATTTCAAAGATTGAAAAATCTCTCAAAAACAAGACACTTGGCAAATATATCGCAAGATGATTTTCGGTCCCAACATGTTCAATGCAAACAATTTACATAATCAACCAAGTCTCTAAAAAAAATGGTGTCTTAAATTAATGTGATTAGTTCGAGAATAATGAAGCTGGATTTTTGTGCTAAGCAAAATGCATAGGTGCTATCAAAATACAAGGTTAACACATCAATGTGTAGCACATAATCTTTGATCATTTGGAGCATCCATAAAAGATTTAAGGCTTCTCACAAAAATATTTTGATAAGCATGCAAATTTTTGAGATTCAACCTTACTTCTTCTCCTTGTGTATATGCCATCATGAATATCACCTATCACTTGAGAGATTGGATGGTTTTTCGAATACTGGAATGTCATGGGCTGCTAACCATTCAAATTGAATTTTAGAATATTCAGTGACTGATTAAAGTTCGGGACTGTTTGAATCTGCCAAGTTTACGTCCAATGTTGCTCCCATTGTTGCAACATTGGGTGAAATTGGGTGAAACATTGTGAATCACATTGGTGAACTTTCGAATATGCGGTGTTAAATGCGTTCTTGTGCGATTCTTTGGTTTCGAATCTGGTTACGAAGATTTTGGAGGAGATTCATCATGGGCGGCTTAGAACCGGGACATATATCAAAGGGTTCACAATATTTGGACTTGCCTTTGTCATTACTACCAAGAACCCACATTTGTTTAAAAATTTTGGGTTGGTGGTTTTGAGAAATTTTTTACGATGAGACTTCAATGTATTTGCCAATGTTCTTTGCATTGGGCGCGTGACGGGTATTTCTCTCATTACGATTCATTTGAATTTTTTCGAAAAAGGCTTGTCTTATTTCATCCTCATACATAGCCTTTTCGTAAAACAAAGGGTTGTAGGGTTGTATGACCCGAGCTTATGGCAAAAGTGACAAACAAAATTTTTCTTTCTTGTTCTCGGTTTTTCAAAGAAAGGCGGTTTCTTGAAAATTGTGTGTGGGATGTTTTGGTTCGATAGACATACCTTCACCTTCTTTCACAAACATCTTGGGCTTTGAATCCAATACGGACTTACGAATTATGCTCGAGAATACAACATCTCATCCATTTTTGTTGGCTTGAGTTCCATTTAGCCATGGTTTCATTAGGTTAGGATGAGCTTTTCTTTCGATCTTCAATCTCCACATCTTTCTTACTCAAGAGACTCTCCATCCTTGTAATACACTCCTTACATTTCTTCATTAGCCTTCTTTAACAAGTCATTTGCCTTTTTAAGTAACTTAACTTGATGAACCCTCTTTTCCCAATCATTGTACAACTCCTTATAAGCATCCATCAGTCGATTCGATTACGCACCATCTTGAGAGACGAGAAGATTAAAGCAACGAAAATCATTATACAACCTTTCTTTTTTCAAAGTATTAGGACAAACAAAATTCTCATATTGAGAATCCATCATAGCTACAACGAGAATCTTCTCTTAGTGATGTCAGAGGAGGCTACGATGCCAAATGAAAAAACCCATGATACCCGCAGTTCTCGATATGAGGCGATGTTGTGCCAATGTTGCGGTGAT